>JBBPJZ010000047.1:0-46231 GCA_038089015.1 Chalciporus aff. trinitensis
GATGTATATATCTATTCTACCTCCTGATATGAAACCGTCGTACAAGGTAACTGGGAGCCCTGCAAGCAATTGATTGATAGCCTTTGACGCGATGAGATACGAGCTAGCAATACAGGAGCGGGGTGCTCACCTGCCCGTCGAGCTCCAAGTCCTTCACTTGGACCGTCCCGGAACCAAGCTGAGAGTCGATTTGATGGAGATCAAGTTGGCCGGGCTTGAAGAAGTGGCCAAGAGTTCGCTTCAAGAGGAATGAGAAGAAGCGTCGTTGGATGCTGGACGGGACAGCGAAATCGAAGGTAGGAAGACCGGAAAACCACGAGGAATACCACGCAGACATGGCGAATAGAGTGGTCAAGCAGAGGACAATGACATGTCCTAGGTATGGCGGTGTGATACAACCAGTTCTGTACACGTACTACCACTGGCACTGCGGTGGATGTCCTTTCGACCTGTGTCTCGAAGTGAAGCTTGCTATCCCCGGACTCGGCGGAGGAGCTGACGCTAAGTAGGTCATGTTCTCCAATTATGGTCATTGTCCCCTGTCCTCGCAGCAGCTAGCCTGATATTACAAACAACCGCCATGTATACACTGCAGTAAATGGAAGCACAGATATACGAGACAATGACGGAGACTAATCGATATCCATGCCCATGGACTGGCCATCTCCCTTGATGAGGGCACTCCGGCTTTTGGTTGGTACTTTGATTTTTTCCAGCACCTTCTCTGTTTGTGGTGACTCCACTGCCATCGGTTCCAACAATTTGACAGATGCCGACTTTGCTGCCAACTTTTTGGCACGGTGCGTAAGATGCTTTTCCCGAGCAGCGGCCATTCTATCGAGAACGCAGGAATGGGTGATTTGATCTACAGGCACATGGCTAGCACTCACCTTTGTTTCCAGAACGCGTGTTCCCGACGCTGTTTGATCTCTCCTACACGTTTCATTGCCTTGATCGTTGTCTGCACCAGCTCACGATCGTAGCGGACTGGTACGTTTCTGCGCTTCTCGAAGTCGATAGTGGCATCCTAGAAAGGGTCCAATGCATTAGGACAAGAGAAACATGGGAGATTGTGACACTCACAATGGTCATCTCTTTGCCAGCCGCCTTGCGGAAAGCCTTCGTCCAGCGAACTTTCCGTGGGTTGCGTTTCATTCTGATCACATCCGAAATTAGGAATGATAAAATGCGAACTGTGCTGTGACTAACTTGAAGTTTTTATGACACCTATAACCTGGTTTAATAGGAAAGCTATCGAGAGGGTGATATGCTTACTTGGAAGTGCAAAACCGAAAGACCTTTGCATCATTACGAACGAAGGCCGTCCCTGATGACATTCAGACCAGAATCAAGGTATTGGCGGTCGACTTTACCGTGACCTGGATAGACATTTGTCGAGCAGAAATAACACTTTTCGATACGCATGATGTCCCCCCCTTGAGAGTCGGAGAAAGGGTAGCCGTGGGAATCTTCTTGGCCTATGCGATCACGCGCGGCAGCACTCAAAGCACTGTGGCAGGGATTCATCTTTCAAGAGGTCAACCAGTCATCGCATGCAGGCAACTCAGCTGGTTAACTTCTATCACCCAAACATTTAAGTTGGTGTGCACCTAAGGGCCTGTGTAGTAGCGACTCCTCCTGTCCTCCAACCCTGACCTACTACAACGCATCATTGGACTACCTCCAAGCACTCCGGGAATTAGTATTGGCACATTAACTGCAATCTAGACTTTGCTAGCACACTAGTTGCGAACGTGCGAGACGATGTTGTACTATGAGCAAACATAAAACGAATATACTGTCGATTTCAGTAATCATATCGTTAAACGCTACTCGTCGCCAGTTAGTCCCTAAACTCGCAAATTGAATTCCACTCTTCGTTCTGGTAATCAATACCTGCACTGTACTTGTTTGCCTTCACGAATTCATCAAGCGAGCATGTACCGTATTTCTTGTCCATCTCAGATTTCTGGCAGATACTCAGAGGGAAGGTTGCCCTATTTAACACCAGGCGAACTTGAGGACCATCGAAGCTACTCTGCGTGAGGAATGCTTAAACTCCAGATGACCAGCCGACATACGATTCCTTGCAGGTAAACTTCTCCCATACCATATTTGCAGCGAAAGGGGCTTGTTGTGAGGTCCTGAACCTACGATCCGCAGGCATATGAAGGGGGTTAAGAGGCACAGAATCCCTGTTAACACGCTACGTTAGGAGGATTCTTTCATGAGCAATGAATGGCCACCCACTTGTTGAGTCCCATAGTTGACAAAGGCAAGAGTATGGAGGTGTCGTGGCCAAATTCTAGGTAGAGGGGTGCAGCGTCACCCGTTGCGTTTGTGAGGCTGGAAAAAGGACATGTTAGAACTCTAATCGTATGCGTTCCAAAAACTCACCGTTCAATGAGTTGCTTGATGTAGAATGCACCCAGGAGGGGTCCAGTGTCACCGTCGGTCGCATGGCCAGTGAGTCCATCCATCAATAAGTCATACTCGTATCTATAGTATGCATGGTGAGTGCCATCCCTGCGTACTCCATGAAAACAAAATCGTGGCCTCACTCCAGCTTGCGCAATTCGTCCGTGGTCAATGCACCACACCAAGAAGACTCCCTGCGAGCTGCGAGATCAAACGGACACGCATACAAGGCACCCAGGGAGTCGTTCACGGAGAGATTGATACCAGGAATGAGCCTATTGAGCCTCTGGGAAACGAGCAGAGCATTACTATCCGCCCACTGGGAAGCTGCCTGGGGAAGGGGATCAGATGCAGATCAACAGGAGAAATGGAATTTACCTTTCGAGCCGGAACATCAGAATACCGCGGGCATGATGTCCAAGGCGTGATCCAAGAAACAGGATCATCAAGATCATCGACAGTCAAGAAGGTAATGTTTTCGGTTTCAAGCCCAAAGAGCCCTTCAGCGAAGAAGAAGGAGGAGTCTACGACTCTTCGGATCGGGCTAGACAGCACTATGTCGGTTGATAAATCCGGGTAGCGAAGGGAAAAACTTGAGCAAGTATGAATACTAGGCAGGAATGGAATAAAACACTGGCGCACTCTACCCCGTCGTCGAATAGCTCTTGCCGGCCGACAACAGTCAGGTCTTGTGGGACAAGTTGGTACTCGTATCCTTGCTTGAGGAATTGTAGATCTGGCGGAAGATCGGCTTCCTGAATTATATCTCGTGCATCGTGTAGAGTATCAACAAGCTCGAGGACATAATCTGTCTCGGACACAGGACCACGCGAACCGTGTCGGTGCAACTTGAATCGGTATAAGCATTAAAGCCATTCAAAACACTAGGCGCTGATGACACTCACCAGGATGGCTTGACCTACATTGCAGTCGTGAGGTAGATCAACAGACACCCCAGGAACATTTGGAGCATTATGATATGGGGAAACGATTCCAAGGTCGTATGTATCATTGTGTCGCGCCCCCTGCTGCTCATATGGTAGCAAGGCACCTAGCTCCGAATCCAGGGGTGAAAACGGGACTTGTAACAAAGACGGGATGGCAGGACTCAGTGGAAGATACATATTGTGCGCTCAATAGGAGAAGGATGAACCTCACGACTGCGGTGTGACAAACCCTTTCGGCTCGGAGCTCCTAGACACCCAAGTAAGATCCAACTTATAGTTGGCAAAACAGTACCTCTATGCATCCAGTTCACCCGAGTTATATCTGCAGTGCCCGAGGTGGTCCAAATGCTTGGCTGGGTTTTTGAACAATCCCCACGGCGTCAACGTTCGCGTAGGAACTGCAGGGATACTTTTAGGCAAGCTGCGACTGAAAGATTACTTGAGTTTTGAAACCGCCGGGACAAGAAAGAACCGTATGAACATCTATGAACATGACAGGACGCCAGAATTGAGTTCGACCAAAACAGATCTAGACATGATTAGAAGCCACTAACAGCTCGCCTGCACATGTACGTAGCGACTAGCGGAATGCCGACAATAAGGAATTGCCAGAGAGTGTCGTGTGACCTTGAAATGCGCCTGATCAATCGATCATGACTTGCATATGACCGCAAGGACAAGTTAAACTGATTCCCACAGGACGGACAATGAGTTGAATATTAAGCACAGCATTCGCAGCTTGGCACATAGAAGCAAAGAAGTTCTGTCGACTTTTGCTAACTGTATTCAGAATCTCAGATCCGACTCTCAATCCGAGCTGGTTCACACTTGTGAACCTTGATATATCAATCTAGGGTGACCCTATTCGACGCACTCGCGAGGACGATTAATTAATTGTTCCAACCCACAGTGTGGCGGTTGCCTGTGGGCGATATCCAAGTTGAGGCACCTTGAAGTTGAACTCAGTTCCACTATCGTTACCTCCTTCCTCTTCTACCCATATTACCAGGATGGCAAACGAGGTTGAGATGGAGGACTTGGCACGGCTACGATCGAACAGGGATACTTCGGCCGAAGCCAGTCGAGGCGATGAAACAGGAACGGAAGAGCGTGAAACCATGAATGTAGTGCGAAGGCTCGACGTCGACGGGTCCGTTTCAGTTTGGCAGTGGGCCTCAGCCGCAATGTTCGTAATCCTTCGCCTTGCATTCAATACAGTTAACACGTTCAAACACAGCCTTGGATTATTCTCCATATGTCTCCTTCTGTTCCCTCGTTTCTTGCTTTTCTTAGCAGAACCTTCCGGGGGACGCGGAACAGTAACGTCACTCGAAAAGTATCTCTCACTCCAACTAGGCATCGTCCTCGGGACTTTGGCCATTACCGTCATTTCAGCGGTAAGAAGTTGTATCACTCTCTTTGGTAATACCTTCGACAGTACCATTCTTTCAAGTTGCCAAATGAATGGCCAATCCGTCTCCAGCGTGAAACGGAACCTGGCAGCCACCCCCTTTTGAGACCAATGACCGCGGCGTGTCTTATGATGGCGTGGTTTTCGTTTGACAATCCTTCCGTCGGGACATTGGCAACAGTTGTCCTCTTAGGCTCGGGTCTTTTGGGGCTCCTCGGGTTGTGGATGGTGTGTTCTTGAATCTTGTGCTACAGTGTTCACCAAAGATATTAACATTAGATACTCGTCAAAGCTTGTCTTCGCGGGTTCATCGTCAATCTCTCGTAAGACAGGCGCAGATAAGCATACTTCTGCATTTATATTTGGCAACAAAAGTGCCGCCTCCGTCAAGAAGAAGCTATGGAAAAGGGATCAACGGAAGTAAATTGCATTAACCTGGGTCATTTGTACTTCAGGCGCCCGCACCACGAGAATTTCCTTACTTGCCTTCACTCGAACTTAACCTTGCAAAGTGTACATTAATATAGATCGGTACTTGTAAGCGATATCATACCATATGTGTATTGGGCCGAAAGTCCTATTCATACTCGACGAACATCAGCGACCAGCGCCGTTCCCCATACCCATCATCTTGAACATGTCTCCGAGGTTAGGCATACCCCCACCCATTCCTGGAAGTCCGCCGAGGCCACCCAAACCACCCAGTCCACCACCCATTTGGCTCATCATTCCTGGATGAGGTGGGAATTTGATCAGAATGGTACCGACGAGAAAGGAGAAATATGTGTACTTACTTTGCATCTCTTCCATATCGAACTGATCACCTCCTTGACCCTGCATCATAGCCTTCATCATCTCTTGCATGCCACCTCCATTCCTGAGTTGCCGTTGCATTTGTTGCAACATGCCAGGGGGCATAGCGCGCTGTGGAAACGATATAAGTATCAGAAACACCACTGGGACAATATACGCTACGGACCTGCATTGCTTGAATCTGAGCGGGTGTTGGCATGCCGTTCGCACCGCGACCGCGACCACCCGCTGCACTTTGCATCTTTTGCATCGCTTGCAGCCTGGGGAGGGGGATCAGTCGATAGGAGTCCACGAGCACGCAGTCTCTACGTACCATCCATTCTTTCCACCTGCTTGTTTAGCCATATTGGCCATCATCCGATATTGGCACAACAACTCTTCGACTTCTCGTACAGTGGTTCCGCTTCCTTTTGCTACTCGTGTGACCCTCCATGTCAGGCCCATCGGTTTCCCGTCTTTCCCCACTTCCATAAATACTGAGCCATCTGAGTCGAGTTCGGCTGCGGTCATACTGTCTGTGATGTAAATCATGCGTTTCATGCGCAGGGAACCTTCTTCATCCGATCCAGCCAACAGCTCTTGTGGGAGCCCTGGGATCATAGATGCGATCTTGCTGATGGGGCCCCTGAGAGACGATATAGAAGTTAGTAAGAGTCATATGAAACGTGGCAAGGAATACGGGCATGTTCATAACATTCTGTATTTGTTCCCTCCAGTCCCTTATGCTAAGTTTGCCTTCTTCCAGTTTCTTCGCCATCTCTTTTTGTTTGTCCGGGTTTTGGGCAGCTAGGTCTTGCATGTGCTCCATCAAACCCTGCATGTCACCCAAACCAAGCAGCTTCGATATGAACGGTTGGGGAGAAAATCGATCAAGGTCATGTAGATGCTCTCCAACGCCAAGAAAGATAATCGGCGTTTTGGTGGCCGCAACACTTCATGATTCGTCAAATATTGTAAACGAGATGACCGATGTACTCACGCGGATATAGCCCCTCCGCCCTTGGCATGGCCATCCATCTTTGTAACAATAATTGCACCGAAATCAGCGCTCTCTTTGAATGCACGACTCTGAGCTTCCGCTGCCTGGCCTGTGCGACGTGATTTAGGCACGCGGTACTGGGTCAAGAACAAAGACTTACCTATACTAGCGTCGAGAATCAGGACCGTCATGTTCGGCTTGACGGCTTCACTGATCTGAACCATCTCCTGAAATAGCTCTGATTCCTGCTTATGTCGACCAGATGTATCAACGATTATAACCTCGAAACGTTCTTTCTTGAATTTAGCAACACCTTGTGCTGCTATCACGACTGGATCGGTTTCAGTGTACGAGCCAAAGTAAGCGACTTTGGCTTTCGTTGCGGACTGTCGTGTTTGATCGAATGCTCCAGCGCGGAAGGTATCGGCGCAAACAATACACGACTTGAATCCCCTCTTCTGATAATACACGGCGAGCTTGGTGCATGTCGTAGTCTTTCCGTTACCCTGGAATACGCTTTGTGGATGTACTCCCCTGAATCAATCGAGATGCGACATACCTGGAGGCCGACAGCCATGATTACATTGGGCTGCCCTTTCTTCGGCTTGTATGGCTCGACTCCTGGGTCGACGAGGTGAACTAGTTCATCGAAGACAGCCTAAGCGACATAATATGAGTGCCTATGATTGATCCTCTGGCTGACGGGGAACCTTTTGTATGAGATGTTTCCGATTAGCGTCCTTTGATTTATCTGATCCATCCAATGCAGCCTTCACTTTCGCCTTGACTTTTTGTCTGAGAGAGGCTACGAGCTTAACGTTGACGTCAGACTCGAGGAGTGCCGCCGTGATCTCCTTGAGCGTAGCATCTAGCACCTGTATACGTGTACATCAACTTGATTTGAACGCTGTCGACATTTGCTTACCTTCTCATCTACGACAGGTGCCCTGCTCAGGGATGATAGGGCTGCGTTGAGCTTCCGTCCCAAATCCGCGAGGACCATGGTGGGCTCGTCAGTGACAAGTATGAGGTACCGTGCGAACACTCTGTCCGACTCGGACTAACCAATGGCACACAGTGACTCTGAGGGGGAGACTATCGACGACCTCGAGTTTGGCGGCACTACCGACGAGGAAGGCGACGAAGATAATGACAACGAGATCGATGAGGCACTTCTCGGTGCTCTTGAGGCTGGCGTGGACGATGTCACCGAAGCGGACGATGTAGGTGCTTAGCCCCTACTCCTTACTCAACTCGCTCACACTCGCGCGTTTGTCGCCCAGGAATCACGCTCCGAGGACACAGACGAGGATGAAGATGAAGAATCTGAACCGTCTATCGAACCGACAGTGGATACGGGATTGGAGCCATCTTCGCCTCTGGTGCCAGTCACCACGGCTAGCAGACCGGCGTCGCCGCGATCACCTACCCCAGAGTCCCCCAAGGGTACGATTTCTCTCTCTAAAAGTTGCTTGAGCTCACATATCTATCAAAGCGGTCGTCCCACAAGTCAGGCCAAGGTCTCCTTCGCCGGCCGAAGTTCGCAAACGTACATTAGCCTTCCCCTTCACACACAGGGCACACCTACCCCGATCTTTCACGGTGGAAGCCATATGTGCCATCCCCCACCCAGTACCCACTCATGCACTCGCTTCCTCCTTCTGCATGACACACCTCTTAACTGGCTCAGATGATGGCTATATCCGGGATTATGATATCTTTGCTTCTGTCAACGGCAAGGTTACCTTGACCGCTCCCCAGCGCCACCATTGCAACGTTGTCGAGGGTAACATGAAATCTGGACAAATACGGTGCTGGTGGGAGAACGCTGACATTATGAACTTGCAAAATGGATATCCCCAAGCCAGCGAACCCTCACTATCGCCGGTCTATAGTCTAGCTATGCATTCCGATGCACTCTGGGCTCTCGGCGGAACTAGCGTAGGTGTTCTTTATCTTCGTATCACAATGGGCATTTACGCAGGGTGATACACAGCGTGGTCACATTAACTTATTCACAGTTCGACATGATCCTGGTCGGCTGATGCACGTCCTTCAAGGGCACCGTGGTCCTATTTCTGGGCTTTCAATCGATCATGATGAGAAAGGGTTTTTCAGTGCAAGCTGGGACGGAGAAGCCCTTGTAAGAATCGCACTTGGCAACGCTGGTATACTATCCATTCACCACCTTCCCAACAGCAATGGGACTTGAATACAGGGCAAATTGTCCGAAAATTCACCGCGCATGGCGCGCAGCTCGTCGGTATTGCAGTAAGACCAATGAACACATTGTCCCAACCATTGTATCCACTTGCCTCCGCGGGAGTAGACGCAGACCCGGAGGCGTATCCTGATGGTTTTACGCTTAGATCACGTAAAAGTTCGAGTGGGAACCCCACGAATTCCATCGTAGAAACATTCCCCACTGCTGCGGGCAAGGCACATGGAAATCAGCCGCAAACCGCTTCTACAAGTCAAAATGCCATTTCCAACTTACCAACCCAAGAATCCGATGCTAAATCTGACACATCCTTCGATCCACTATTCGACGATGAACCGGATCCCGATGGCGAAGGCGATAATATCTCAGCTCCGGAAGGCGGTGCGGGCCAGACCACGGTTTCCCACAAGGAGAACGATGCTCCTGCTGGTGTCCATATGGGCCTTGCAGTTCCTGATGCGGTACCACCTGATTTCATGTCGCAAGCCCAGCAGGCAGCACGATCATCGCAAAGTTCCGTTGCTCCCCCAAAGAATGCGCCACCCTTACTCAATTCCGAGAACAGTACCATGTTTTCCCCGGATATTCTGATGATCTCTGCGATCGATGGGCAGATCATGCTCTGGGATAAGCGAGTCTATACCCCAGGAAAAGGGGTCGGAAGACTGTGGTTAAGTGAGAAGACGCCTCCTTGGTGTGTTTCTGTACGTTTTCAATAATTTCCCGATCGATCGGACGGTTAGCGAATACTTTCACAGGCGTGTTGGTCAACAGATGGATCACATATCTACGTCGGTCGAAGGAATGGAACGGTAGACGTTTGGGATGTTCGGTTACTGGGACGCAGTGGACCCACCAATGCTCCCCGATTGCTCAAAAGCCTTCGTAATCCTGCCAGCTCGGGAGTAGTGTCGTGTGTGGTGCCATTCCCTGACGGTCGCCACATCGCGTGGTTCGTATTATTGGGGTCTCGTGCCAGGGAAGGGACGTGGGATGCTGACCTAACTTTGCAGCGCTTCTGTTGACAATATCCGCCTTTGGAATGCAGTTGAGGCTGGAGAACCGGATGGAAACGTGAAGAGCAGGGGAGGGGTTCAATTCAAGATCATACCAGGCCATCACGGAGGCTATGTCTCTCAAATGCGTATGTCGACCACATTGAGTTAAATGTGGGCCAAGTCAACTGACTCGCGAGCTATTTCTAGTTGTAGATCCGGGCGGGCGTTTCCTTGTGAGTGCTAGTAGCAATCGTGGGTGGCACGGTGAATCTACTCGAACTGTATTTGTACATGACATCAAGCCGAATCTATAAGGTTCCTTGGTTTGTTCGGATCGGTTACGACACGGTTCGAAACTGAGAATGAATCGTGTTCATGAGGGACTGGGTCAGGAATAAGATTACACTTGGGTGATTTGAAAATGGGTACAGTACATCAAGTGTATTCAGGTCCCGCGTAGTATAGCCGTAAACCTATTCCCAAGAACTGCAAGTGTGTGTCCACACATGGTTGTCGACTATGTGCTTCTCGTCATCATCCCTTCCAATGGGAAATATAAGACTGGGAATACCTTCTCTGACACTACCATGTCACCTACCTACTAGTTTCCAAGCGCCTGCTCATGCGACTGAACTATCCCGTTGTATTCCCTCTAAACCAAATCGCCTACGTCGGAGAGGATGACTCCCAATTTTTCACAGAGCTCCACGGTAGGAGATTTAACGCTCTCAGCCAACGCTACATGCTCCCCGCCGATGAAGAAGAAGTCAGAGTAAGTACCTCCACCCATCATCGGACATCCGTTCGCAACGTCTACCTTTCCCATTTAGAGATCTGAGCTCCAGCATCGGATGATGCAGTTCCTCTTTGGTGGAAAGAACTACGTTGGTCCCGTGAAGGAGGCATTGGTACCCAAGGAAGGCCAGGAGCGTTGTCGTGTTCTCGATCTTGGTACCGGAGGCGGTTTCTGGTGAGCGTTTCGGAAGCATCTCTGAAACCCATATATTTATTCGCCTTCAAAACCAAAAATACAGGTCCATCGACTTGGCAGATGAATTCCCTGAGGCGGAAGTGGTTGGTGTAGATCTCGCTCCCATCCAACCACGGTAACGGATTCCCCCTTCTCCCCGTATCCGCATATCTGACATTTATATTCGCAGCGAGGTACCAGAGAATTGCACGTGCGTCATTTCAATCACCTGAAATCTCTCCTCCCGAACCAACCTACATTTAAGTTTCGAACTTTGCGACCTCGACCAGTGGTACTTACCCTATCCAAGCGAACATTTTGATGTCATCCACGCGAGATTCATGCATACAGGAGTGGGATACATTCTGTCGCTCTCTTTTCGTTATCATACTTAATTTCCAATTTCTAGATTGAGAATTATTCCCGACTCCTGCATGAGATCGCGCGGATGCTTCGACCAGGCGGACTTGTCATCCTGATTGAGCCAGATAGCGAGCCCATTGCGGATGGGAAAACCGCCACCGAATTAACCCGCGCCGGACAGCCGTCAGGGATGCGTGGTTGGTTCGCACTGTGGGAGGCATACAGGCAGTGCCTCCGGGACAAGGGTATCGACGTCAACGTCCCTCCCGAACTCCCGAATCTCGTCTCCGCGACAGGTGTGTTTGAGAAGATCGTTTCACAAGAGGGGAACATTCCTATTGGGTTTTGGCCTAAAGGTGAGCATGGACGAACAACGTGCGTCGGCGGATGTTTTACTGAACATATTGACTCCTCAGACCCTGTGGCTTTGAGCATCGGGCAGCTGGCGTGGATGAATTATGACATCATGCTTCCAGCTCTCAAACCTCTCTTCCTCTCCACGGGGATGCGGGAGTGGGAAGCCAAGAAACTGATCGAAGAAGCCCACCAGGATCTCTATTACCCCCTTGTCCGGCCTTCCACGCGCCTCCACATCGTGCATGCATTCAAAAAATCTTGAGGGCTACCGGTCCCCCTACTATTTGTACTCCATCGCTTCTCGCTTTCTTGGGACATTCATCGTACTCGCAAAAAAGTATCATACCCATTGTCGTATCTCCGTCCACATGTATACTATCTTGGCTGTTAATATTCTCTAGGCACTGTCACCCATTGGGTTGATTGATTCTCGTCGTCGTTCGAATAGGCTTATGTATTCCCTAGGTTTACCGTGTTTTGCAAATATTTCTTTGGGCACCCGGACAACTCGGCCGAAACCCATTAAGCTGGCTGAAGCCAACAGGTGTGTGTCGGTATCCCAAAATGCAAATGCTGGTGTCTCAATTGAGAGTAGCTTGGGCTCGCAGACGAGACCCAAGTATCTGAACGGTAAGTAGCTTGCGTTGAAGAATGCAGGAATCGGACCGCGCACATGATCTGGACTTGTCGTGTGACTGTGAGCATGACGATGTTGACCTTGCTGGTAAAGACCCGCAATGGGTTCATTCGAACACCAACACCCCATAGGTAGGTTGTTCTGTTCCAGCTGAAATCCTATTTGGTGGCGGTATGGGTACATGAAGATATAACCCCTCAGTGTAGGTCAGTGTATACAATGTCCCTCTAGGTCAGCCCCGGGTGAAGTACGCTTTAGCTCCGTGAGTAGCCAGCTCTGCCTTCGCCTGTAACAGCGGTGAGTGAAACGCGTTTTCCGGAATGGAGTCACTTGCCTTGTCCATTGTGTGGCCAGCTGCGTTATGGTGATTCCATATCTGGAGGGTGCTGAGTGCCTGCTGGCATTGCTGCGGGAACGGGGAATAAGCATACCTGTCTGTAATAGAACGCATTGCCGAGTCCCTGAATGGTCCAGCCAGCGGTAGCGATTGCCCCGAGGACTCCTGCAGCCCATTGACCGCGGGAGAACATCTGGATGGTTTGAATAAGGCCTGCGGAACCCGTACTTGGGATGCCGATGATCCTGCAGGAGGATTACCACGAGGAAGTCGGAAAGACAAGAGTTCTTACATGTAGACGCTGAAGACCAAGTGGAAACCGCAGAAAAAGAAGTACATGTCTGGCAAGACAAAGGCGGCATTAGGAGCTTAAATGAAGACAAAGTGCTTGAACGAACAATAGTATAAAGCTTGCTCCTGAAAGCGGAGTCAAACCACGTTTTAATGAAAGGATGATACAGGCACACCTTCATATAACCGTTGTAGATGGGTCTGTTTAGAGTGAGTAGAGCATGCGTCTGCCTCAACGGGTTGTGCTCACCTGTACCAGAGGAGGAAAGACAAAGGAGCTATTATGAATACATATCTGTTGTGCAAATAAGCGGCAGCGATCGGACGGAAATGTGGAGCCTCACCCAATGCTTCCTCCCAGGTCTTTTCCGCCATCGGTTGCGCCTGAAATGAGGACGGCAATACATGCAACCATGTTGAGGATTAGGGTTAAGAGGAGGACAAGCCATAGCTGATACAAGCGAGTAATCAGAGAACGAGAAGCCTCTGGGATTTCTTCGGAAATGGAATGATAGATTAATGGGTAAACTGGAGGAGGAGAATATAAGTATGGAGTTGGAATGGAAGCACGTTGACTGACATGGTGGCCAATTGTTACGACCATGGACTCGGATATGTTCTGCTCTCTGATTGAGCTCCTGTTCGCGCCTTTCGAGATCGCGTTCTCGTCTGTTTAATTCCTCTGCACGGGCATTGTCCTTTGGGGGAGTAGGGTCATCAAACGGGTTCGTATCGAGGGAATGGGTTGATGCAAATGGATTTTGAGTGTACTCAGCTGTATAGCAAGAATTGATTAGTTATATTAGGTTTTCTAAGACTGAGGATACCTACACATTGTGTTCGTTTGGACTGGTCGTTGTTGGAGTCGTGCCAGACGCGAGAGACATATGCGTTTGCTTCGGACTTTGCCGCAGTAAAAGCACTGCCACCGACTACGACTATGTTGTGGCAGTCATTTTCATTTGGTTTTGCCTCTGTGCTGCCTTGATGCAACTGTTCGGCTAAGTATGCTACTAACACATCTCCGCAGCTGTGCATTCTTTCTCCCCCCGTTGCTACCTGCGCTGACAGGTCGCCGCTGCGCAGCCGGATTAGGCCCTGTAGGATCATTTAGAACAACAATTGCCGTCGTATTGTTCATTCTATAATGCAGCTATCGTGGGAACCTGTCCTCGAGCAAGGATAAAGGCACTTTCAAGTGCTAGGGCGATAATCACCGTCTTTCCTTCGCCCGTTTCATACCGGTCAGTCCCTCACTTTCTCCTGTCGCTTCGATGTGCTGAGTGGTCGAATTTTTACATAAATCAACAAAAAAAAAACATATATAGAGCTCGGTGCCCCCCACCCTCATTCACGTACACTCCCTCCTCTCTTCACGGTTCCCTACAATGTTCCATTGTTTCCTCTTGGCTCTCGTAGCCTTTTACACTGTCACGGCCCGTGTCATTCCTCGCGTAACTACTCCCGCCGGCTGGGACACACAGGGCCTCGAGGTTAGTCTTTTACTCCTGTCAATGCCACATACTTATCCTGCGTAGCTCTACGACACCTTCAGCTGTAGATATATTGCCCTCCAGTGCCAGTACAAGCTTCAAACGGACTTCTATAATTCTTGTTGCCGTCCCCTCTCGGTATGAACAATATGATCCAATCTTTCCCATTTTTTCTGATTTCGCCTTTCATCAGGCCAATGAGACGGTTTCATCTCGTCCGGCTAATTGCCAATTGCCCTCCAACACTACGTGCGGCAACGGCAACCCTACCCCCAATAGCGGGAATATCACCTCGTCGGCAGCCCCCGTGTCACCTTCGCCCGCTAATCTCGTCGCTGTGCCTACCACAACGAACACAGACGACGGTTGCGGCCAAGGCACTCCATCAGCACCCTCGACGTCCCCTGTGCCTACTTCGTCCCCTGTCGTGCCCGCTCCTGCACCTACGACGAACACTAACGGCGGCTATGGTGGGCCTTCCTCTCCCACTGGCTCCGTGGCCCCCAGTCCCACTGGAACCGGCGCTGATGGCTGTGGCGAGGAGACATCAACGCCTTCGCCGGCTCCGATGACTTCGTCTCCTGTATTGCTCGTTCCTGCACCTACGACGAACGCTAACGGCGGCTATGGTGGGCCTTCCTCTCCCACTGGCTCCGTGGTGCCCAGTCCTACTGTAACCGGCACTGATGACTGTGGCGAGGAGACATCAACGCCTTCGCCGGCTCCGATGACTTCGTCCCCTGTATTGCTCGCTCCCGCACCGACCACGACGACCACGGATGATGGCTGTGGCGATGGAACCTCATCCATGCCCTCCGCTACTCCGATGACCTCTTCTACTCCCCCTCCCGCTCCGACGACCTCTACCACGCCCTCTGCATCTCCGACGATCTCTTTGACACCATCCACCGTTCCCACGACCACCGCTGCTCCTATCAACGTCGCTCCTCCACCTCACACAACGTCGTCTCCTGTGCCGACTTCCCCTTCGTCGACTCCCGCTACGCCCTCTCCTACATCGTCGCCATCGTCCAACAGCGCTAATGGCCCCTTCACCGACGGAGTGTGAGTTCATACCAGTCTCCAACAATAACTCCGAGCTAACAAATTGTATCAGGGCTACTTACTTTTACCAAGGTGGTAACCCAGGGGCTTGTGGTCAGGTTCATCAAGACACCGACTTCATCTGCGCGATGGGTACGCGCTTAAATTTTTTCCATAGTGTATCTTCTCACTCTTTCACAGATCAAGCACGCTATGGCAACTCTGGAAACTCGTCTCCTCTTTGCGGTCAACAAGTGCAGATCACCAATATGAGTAATGGCAAGATGGTGACTGTTACTATTGCCGATGACTGCCCGACGTGCCTGAATGCGGATTCAATTGATCTTTCTGTGGCTGCATTCGAGGCCATTTCTGACCTGAGCGTCGGTGAAGTTCCAAGTGAGTGCATATCAACCTTTGGCCTCCGATCTTTATCTAACATGTGCCCAGTTTCTTGGGTTTTTCTTAACTAGATGAGCGCCGTACTTGGCGTGGCTTTCCTTCATACATCTGTATCTACTGGCGGGGCTAGTCCCTGTTGGTGTGTTTGGCATGCTGATGGTACTGGGCAGGTGGCCCTAGTGGCCCTAGAAACTCCCAGCAGCCTCTCTTTATTCATCATACCCCACCGCTGGCAGCATTCTTTCATGGAACTGGATTCCCAGAATATTGTAAAACATGAGGTTTAGACGTCAATTTCCTGTTATCGAGTATCGTGTTATCGTATGTTTTATCACATGGTTATTCGGTGGAAGACGCAGAGCGTACTGTATTCAGTCTTGTTGTATCACGAATAGCGTAGACCGAATATTTCATCCATGGCCTGCCTTTCTTTGAGTGTCCACATCGGGTTGAAATGTCGTCACCAGTGGCATTTGTGACAGATGAGACGCGTTACCGCTTCAAGGATACAGAACATCCCAACTGCATTGACGCTGACTCGACATGGAACCGCTAGTGCGGAAGATCCTCGTGGTAGGTGGTAATGGGTTTATTGGTAGGTTGACAAGCCTCGTTCTGCCCACCTCAATTCAAAACCGCTATCAGGTTCCGCCGTGTGCAAAGCTGCCCTGGCACGCGGCATTCAAGTGACGAGCATAAGGTACGCCCTCAAGGTTGCAAGGTTCTGATTGACACGCTGTTGATCTTACTACGAGACAGTTCATCGGGACGGCCTTATAGAACTCCAAAGGGACATGCACCAGCATGGGTGTCCGAAGTTAGTTTTTCCCCCAATTCTTTCAATACTCCCAACCCATCCTGTTTGCCAAGGTGGAATGGCGCAAAGGCGATGCTCTCTCTCCTGAAACATATTCGGATCTCCTCCCGAGGGTTGGCGCTGTTGTGCACACCCTTGGGACCCTCCTCGAGGACGGGACATATAAGACTGCGTTGGCACATGGCGACGTCATAGGCCTCGTTGGGGCTATTGCAGGTAAGGGTGACAACCCGTTGGAACGAGGGATGGACAGGCGCAGTTATGAGGTCATGAATCGAGACTCAGGTGCGTTTTCCTTGACATGGCACGACCATGATCAATGAACCCGCCCCACTCTGCACCAGCCCTTCGAGTTTGCGAAGCATTCGTATCCAGCAAGCCCGACCCTGAGATCACGTCTGTTCGTCCATTCATTTACTTGTCGGCGGAAGACATATACAGGCCCATAATACCCGCACGGTATATCGAGACCAAGCGTGAGGCGGAGCAAAGAATAAACCAGCTCCTTCGCGACCACCCGAATTATCGTGGTGTCTTCATCCGTCCAAGTATGCTTCTTCTTTCCTTTTTGCGGTATATCCTCTTACGAAACCCGAAAACGTGTTTGCTGTGCGTTTTTTTTTGTTTCTCTCCAGGCCTCGTGTACCACGCGCATCAAAGACCGTTGACATCTCCCCTCGCGGCACTGATCGACTTTTCAGCATCTCTACATGCAAGCGTTCCGCGAGGCATGCCAACACCATCATCTATCCTTCGAGCCCTAAGTCACGCGCTCCCGTCTTCTCCTGGGTCACAACTTTCTTCTCCCCTCATATCAATGGCGAATGCGGTTTCAATTCCACCAATCCACGTTGAACACGTGGCCGAAGCAATTTGCATTGCACTGGACCCTACGAAGGACATCAGAGGTGTCGTTGGGGTAACGGAGATGAGAGAGCTGATTGGGTGGTCGACAAAAGGACAAGACACACGCCTTGGACATGCATAGTGACGGGTACTTCCCGCAGGAACGCCGAAACCATGTGACTCATGTTTGTTCCAAGGCTATTTCCGACTTCGAGGCGGTCTTCAGATACACACGAGTTCTATGGAAGGTACTTACCAATCTGCGACCTGTGGGGATTCAATCTTGCACTCCACAGATGTGGCGACTCGGACCTGGGGTAAAGTCTATTGATGGGCATCTGTCAGTTCGTGAACCAGTGCGAAAGTCAGGGCCGGATTTAGAAGATAAGTTCGTTCGGGTTCGGGTTCGAAAATACGGGTCGAATTTGCCTTCTGAGGGCTAATGCCTTCAGTAAATGTGGTCTGGTGACACATCATCAGATTGGCTTGGGTTTCCAGGACGTTCTAGTCGTTCATGTGCGCAGCTCCAATCATGTGTCACGCGACCAGTACGGCCCGTCACACGACCTCTATTGATCTTATGACCGGTGCCCAGGAGTTCAAATACCAAGTTCTCTCTCTATGTCCCATTGATCTGGGCACTTCTGGCCCTCACTTGTGACTGCACTTAAAGCTTCCCCACAGAGTTGATTGATGTTCATTGCCCCGAGTAGCATTGTCGGTAAAACAGAAGGTTCCTGCCAGAAGGAGATATGTATTCCGAGACCTATCTCTAGAATTATGGCTTTACTCCTCCCCCTATATCGGAGCATATCAGCAATCGATATCGCTGGATGCCCTTCAGGGATGACGGTTCTGCCACTGGCAGCTAGAACGGGCAAGAGGACCTGTGGAATTGGTCAAATTCCGCATTCTTTGGGGTGATCTTCTTGGCAGGTCTGCGATGATGGACGGGGCCAGTGACTATCAGGTGCAGCACGGTCGGTGAAAATCGAGAATCTGCTAAGGCCAGATTGCCCAAAGCGCGAGTGCGCGGGTGTCACATAAGCGGTTTACCCAGATTCAACACCCCTCTGGCAGAGAACGATTTGCAGCCAGTAATTGAGGTAAGCCCTTGAAGTATCATGACGAGAGTTGAGAGCTTCGGATGCTCACTCTTTTCGCTGTGAATGAGCTTTGCTATTGAGATAGCTGGTTGGGTCGGGAAAGAACTTTGCTAGAGACACTAAAACACTGTCTTCGCAGGCTGTCTTTGTTCCAACAGAGCCCGAGCAAAAAATCAACACGTTTCTCTATAGTATGGCTAATTGGTGGTATGGGCGAGACGCATCACAGGACGGAGCAGTAATATTAAACAATGACAGCCAAATGCGAAACCCGAGAAGTTCCGAACTTCAAGTTGATGCTCGATATCGCTCTTGACGTTTTGCTACTTTTGGCCGATGGAGGACATCTCCCCCCTCAGGTGGAAAAGTCGCTAGCCAAAGCCAGGTGGATCGTATTCAGATAGAACAGTGGCATGGCTCGTTTTTCGAGGCATCGACTGTTAGTGAACCAACAGACGCGATAACGCCAAGGGACCAGCCACTTGGAAGCTCCTGGTTCGCACCGGACGACATCGACACTACCCAACTTGGTCATCCTCGGGTGAGAGAAAGATAGGAAGTATTGATGACGAGGGTGCTGGGTTGAGCCGCAACGACGGCAGCGGCGAAGTATGCTAGATATGCCAGGACGACTTTCATGACGGAACTCGATCAATACGCGGTTTTCTACGGAGCGAGGGGAATACTTGGTCCAGCTTTTGTACACGTCTGCCTCGAGAATGACAGCCTGCTACGTGAAGGCGTATTGTTGCATGTTTATGATAATGAACGCAAGTCTGAGAATACCGCTGTAATTCGGAGTGGGAGGATGATCTTGGCGAGTATACGGAGTGCCTTTTGAGCGGCACGATAGCTCGATGTGGTGATCCGATGTGCGTGCATTGACCGACCACTGGGAAGGACAGTTCGTTATGATACATAGGCGCGACATAAAAGAGGCTATCCGATTAGCTGCGGGATACAACGGCGTTAGAATCAGTCACCCCAAGAACAGAATGAACCATATGATACACTACCGGGTTGCCATCGGGGCTACCCAAGAACTTGAAGAAGTTGCTACATCACCCCGATCCGTCGGAATTCCACGTGCATGTACGAGTTATAGAGAATGAGCTGTTAATCACTAGTATGTAGGAAAGTTACTAGTACTTACACCGAGTAGATGAATTGACACCGTGTTTCGGTTCCGTCAAGATCACTCCACACTCCGGTGTCTTCCGGGAAAGCGGAAATTTTCGGGGAGAGTCATTCTTGAGACATGTTGGGGTTTTTACGGCAGAGTCCAAGTCAGCTGATGTGACTACTCTGTAAGTGATGAGCGAGTCCTTCAACCTCCGAGTCATCGCAGCTCATCCCCATTGCCACCCTCTGCTCTCCAGAGACCCTCAGTAGGCGAGACAACTGAAAAGTGATATTCACATTCACTTCAGACAATCACCGTGTGACTCACAAAGTGTCCAGGGGCAGTTAATTACGACCGCTTAGCCTTACTGTACAGTCGCTAGCGAGTCGTGTCACCCCACTTAAATCATCGCGTGATACGGTCTCAGTGGGTATAAAGTGGGCTGGCTTAGGGACACTCCTTTCCTCCTCACGACCACTAATTAATGCCCCCCCTTTCTCTCGCCAAATTCGCTGTCTCTGCAGGTCGCACTGGACCAATTGTAGGCACGCGTTCCATAGCCCACTCCGCCTCCGCAGGCAAGGCATTACCATTCTCCCTCCACTCCTTCCGTGCTGGTTCAGAGGAGCGTGACAATGGCAAGCTTCTTCGCATGCTGATGTTTGGAAAGCCTGGCGCTGGCAAGGGCACCCTTTCCTCGCGACTTGTCAAGAAGTACGACATCTTGACTATCTCCACCGGAGATCTCCTACGGCAACACATCGCTGAAAGGTAGGGGTTCGCTGGCTTACCACAAGCCAACTGTTAACCCCTCTTTCCAGGACAGATGTTGGTCGTCAAGCAGAGGAGATCGTAGCACAGGGCGGACTCGTCCCTGATGAGCTCATCCTCAAAGTGGTCACCAGCAAACTTGACGCGCTCCATGACAAGGTTTATTTGACCGAATTTCCAAACTTCGAGTGAGAACTGACGTATTCTAGCACTGGATATTAGATGGTTTCCCTCGGACTCTGGTACAAGGCAAGCTTCTTGATACCCATCTAGAGTCAGTGGTTTCATTTTGTCCGTAAATCATCCCCTGACAAACTTTGCAGAAGCCAAAATACCCCTTTGAGTTTGGTCATGAACCTAGATGTTGCTGACGAGGTAATTCTTGGTCGCATATCCGATCGATGGGTGCATCTCCCATCTGGGCGTATATACAACATGTCCTACAACCGTCCAAAGGTGGACGGATTGGATGACGAAACAGGGGAACCCCTCACGAAAAGACCTGATGACAACCCGGTATGTCCGATTTTCACACCTCCAGTGAATGAGGCTCACTGATTATGATGCGCAGGAAATCTTTTCCCGCCGTCTCAAGCAGTTTTATGCTTCAACTTCTCCCCTCCTTTCGCACTACGCCTCGAACAAGTCTGCACCTCTGGTTAGCTTGCAAGGGAAAACATCGGATGAAATTTGGCCGAAGCTTGAAGCTGTCGTTCTTTCGTCATTCCCGGGCTTGCGCGAACGTTCTACGCCGCGTAGAGGACGGCATAGTCTCAGCGACCCTTTTCTTCTGACGGATAATCGTTCCTCGAGAAGGCCCGCCATATGGAGCAATTAATATTTACCACCTCATGGTCAGGCTTGCCCGTCCGTAGCTTGTCTCCTCTTGACTCTTGTGTGTTTGGACACACCCAGTCTTGCTGTACTTTTACTTATATTTCGCCGCTATTGCACGTTTTGTTAATTTCAAGCTTGTACCCTGAACATGCTGCAAGGATACTAAAATTAGTTTTGATTCCCAGTTCGGGTGACCTCCGAGATTGAAGTCATGTCCGATCGAGCAATGGACAAGACTCTGCCATGCGAGTTGCTCCCCGGTAGCCCTTTCATGTAGTGCAGCGGTGAGCTCCTGCCTGTGGATAAATGGTCTGCACTAGATCCGCGCACAAGTAGCGCACTGGTGCCATCATAACGTACACAGCCTTGTCATCCTCCACAATCATCGCTTTTGTTCGCCTCAAGGCATGAGGTACTAATCGTCACCCGCGCCTTTCATTCTTTTCATTACTCTCCACCGCCCTTTTATACTGGATCTGCTTTATACCCCGACTTGATTCTCTCTCACTCATTTGACGTGTTCTGGTCTTTGACACACATCGCCCGCCGCACCGGAGTTTTCCCCAAGGCGTCAATATCTCCCTCTTCAAAATGCTGTATCTTTCCCATCTTTTGGCTTGTGTTCACCCTGCTCGACCCCCAACCATGTCATCACTCAAGACGCTGGCGTCTGTCCTCCGCTCATCCTCAGGCTCCCGCAACGCTGCGCGAGCCGTATGCAGCATCGTGCCCTACAGCCTTCCAAAGGATCTTCCGTTCTACATGAACCTCTCGAGTTCCGCCCAGAGTAGCATGCAAAACCAGCCTGTTTTGCGCATGGTCTTGTTCGGAAAACCGTGTTCTGGAAAGGGCACCCTCGCTGCTCGGCTCACGAGCAAGTATCAAATCACGACTGTATCCACTGGTGATCTTCTTCGACAACATATTGCCGAAAGGTTGGTAGTTGATCTCTTGGTAATCCGTCTGAATCTGAACGAGCCTGTTGGATCAGAACTGAAATTGGAAGGCAAGCCGAAGAGATCGTTGCCGGTGGTGGTCTCTTACCGGACGAGATGATGCTGGACCTGATTACAACAAAGCTCGATACCCTCAAAGGCAACGTGAGTCCCAGTCTTATCCAAGGACGCCACTCCAGCCTTAACTCCATGTGTATAGAACTGGATCCTAGACGGGTTTCCACGAACACAAAGGCAAGGCAGGCTGTTGGATATTTTGCTTGCGTGAGTCATATCGCATCATGTTCTATGTTCCTCGAATTCTCAACCTCTTCTCAGGAAACACAACATCCCTCTTAATCTGATCGTCAACGTCGACGTGGCGGATGATCTTCTCTTTCAGTGGATCTCCGACCGCTCTGTTCATCTCCGTTCGGGCCGAACTTACAGCTCATCTTATAACCCACCCAAAGTTCCAGGATTTGATGACATCACCGGCGAACCCTTAACAAAACGGCCCGACGACACCCCAGTACGCAAAGTTCACATCATTCATATGAACCGCAGTTACTGATCCGATCCCTTCTTCAGGAAATATTCGCTCGTCGACTGGAACACTACTATGATCAGACTTCGCCGCTGCTCTACTACTACGCCTCTCGCGCATATGCGACGCGTCTTGTAGAGCTTTACGGGGACTCGGAGACCGTCTGGCCTTCACTCGAGATGCTCCTCCGTTCATCGTTCCCTGGCGTACAGGAACGCGTTTCTCTTGCTCAACGATCACGACTTCCCAGACAATTGCAACCCAGGTTATCGTTGCATTCGCCATCTGCCACCATGGACGTACCTCGTTCTTCATAGGTGATACATTCCTTGAACAGCTTTGTGCCCAAACCTTCTTTGGATGCTCTTTTGGACTAGGACAGACTCTTTTTTTCTTCTTCTCGGTTCTGACCCTGTCTGTTCCATTCCTTTGGCATTGACGCATTCACGGATGATACCTATCTTATTCCTCACTCTGCTGTAGATCTATCGCACGACCGTACCATGATTGTACCCTAACCCCCCTGTTGATACATAATGTCGAACTTAACCTCACGTTTGCTGTCATAGTACGGTACTCGACATCCATAGTACATATAGTGATATATGAAGTCGTTTGGAGCTTGTGCTCGAGGCGAGTGAACGATGAAGGTGTGAACGTTTGAACAGTGGGGCTGGAGATAGATTGAAGATCTAACGGGCCAGGACAAACTTCGCATTAAGTCTATGTAGAAATGTAAGGAACCAGCATTAATCATAAGGACAAGGGTGAGCAAGAGAGCTGTCGATACAGTCGGATTAGAAGGGTAAAGGATCCATACAGGCACATCGCGGAGAGGGGGAAAGACTACAAGAAACAGGGCTGTGGCGGGACACGAGAAAAGGGTTGAAGAAGATTGAACCAGAGAGGGAAAAAATGACCCGAACAATGTGAAAGGTATGAAAGATAGCAAGACAACAGAACTTGAATAGGACAACAGCGATAACGCCTGAGCGTGCTCTAGGATATCGGGGGGCGATGGGTGCCTGTGCGGGGTGGTAGAACAGTGGAGAAGAACGATGAGAAAGGATGTCCCAAGGATAAAAAGATAAGGCCAGCGTGAAGCTGCCAGCAGCTCGAATGTCATACCACAGGCTAAAAGTCGTCTAGACAATCTCCCAGACTGACGTTTCCAGAACACGGAACATTCCGGTGTCCTTGGAGTTCTCGGACCATCCGACGGTCTCTCTCCAGTTCATAGAGTTGGCCTCCTTCTCCCCTGCACCAGCAAATAATCCGATGTCATCATCCGATATTCCACGGAAGATTAGGAAGAGTCGCGTGAAGACGCAAGGATCAGCGGTTACTGAAATGTCAATTGCATTAGCGATCTTGGTGGGAGAGAGGAAGCGGTATGCGATGTTCTTGTGCGCAGAAAATGCATGGAGGTTGTTACTGGAGCATGGTTGTCAGCAAGTCCAAGGTAACCAGTCATGAAGAGAACATACTTTATAAAGCTAGTTCGTGCATGCAGAGACATTCCAAGTTGGTCCAGTACGTTCATCATGTGAGATAGGAAATCGCGGAAAGACATCGCAAAGCCATTACGAGGGGCAATAAATTCGTTCGGATCAATCATTGCTGGGTCGGGTCTGAGTAGGAAGTGAGACACGAAGTAACAGGTATAGTCAAGATGATACTTACACTGCCTCATAATAGAGCGATGTGACCACCATCTCGCTCTCAAAATGTTCGAGAGCTCCACCAGGGTGTACCCGCAGGAAATATTTGTATTTATGTTCACCAACGTTCTCAGCCGGTGGCCAAGTAATAGAGAGATCCCATAGCGGGTTCACCGTCAAGAACACATCACAATATTGCTGAGCAGGGGCGAGGATGCTCAAGTGACACTTGGCTGCGGTCGGTCTCGCAGCGGAAGTGAGTTTGGTCATGACCCGAGAGTCGAAGAGGAAGTCTGGCTTGATGTCGGGATCTCTCATCCTTGTGCCGCTGAAGTCGACGGTGTGTGTGTCGCCGGAATGGACGATGGCAAGTTTCCCCCAGAACAAGCCGTCAACGATAGTGCCGTCTTCCATACGTGCCATGTCGACGTCGTCGGCGGATGTGACTGTTGTTTCCAGAGCGATTTGTTGCCCCGGGACGAGTTCTAGGTTGAAAGTGGCAGGCATTTCCGTAACTGGTGGTGGTCTGAAAGGGCAGAAGGTCGATATGAGATCTGCCCGTCATCGAATGACTACACTTACGGTGGTGGCCTATAAGCAGCGTTAGCACATACCCCGCTGAAGGGAGGGGGTACACTTACGGTGGCTCCTCCGGTGGCGGAGGAGCGTCGCTGACAATCTCGACGCGTAGACCCTGAACGCCCATGATGGCGATCTGGTATGAATCTTCTCCAGTCAACTGCATGCGTTTGAGCACGCGGACGAAGGATGAAATGAGTATTCCGTATTGGGTTGAAAGATCGAAGATAACGCACATAGATATATGGCCCTGAAACCAATCTCTGAATGGTGATGTGAGAGTACAAGTCTAGGAGAACACGAAGCAACTGACGGATGCATGGAGGGATGCGAATTCAGTAGGCACTCGCAAGCTGAATACAGCATCTGGGGGAGGTTTCGTCCAGTCTCTTGCGACGGCTTCGAGTTCCTATCGATATTCGGATCAGTGGATGTGTTGTGAGAAGGATCTAATGAATGACTCACGGGATAGCTTTGGGGCAGCTAAGAGGAGGGTTTTGAGTGTGGCGAGTGTAGGGCAGAGGGAATGATACTCACAACTCTGACTGTTTCCATGTCGTCGTATGCGAGGGTAAGGAGACGTTGTCTTGCGAGTGCCATTCCAGCTTGTTTTTCGCGATATTCGCTGTCCTTGTCGCTCTTTTTGTTCTTGAATTTGTTCCAAAAGGACTGAGATGGGAGACTAGCGCTCGTGGATCTGCAGAAGACGCAGAAGATGAAGGACAGAACAGAATAGATGATAAGATGCACTTACGCTGGAGAGAGGAGCATTTTAGGGAGTGAGGAAGGCAAGAGCGATTGAGGATGATAGAGATGAAGGTCAAGACTAAGTACTAAGTGGTCATCGGCGAGTTATTGATCTCGATTACTCGTTGAGTCCACACGCGAATTAAACATGAGGCAGACAGCCAGGGACCAGCACAACTTTAGATCCGTCCACTCATCATCGCCTTTCTTGCACGATCTCCATTTTACTCTGGGTCTATTGTATGCACAGGCTCATCCTCGCCCTCATCGTACACCACGACGAGCAGCACGAGATGATCAAAACCACGTGACCATCCCGCGTTTATTGGTACTAGTACTGCCCCCACTTAAACTACTTCCCTACACATGTCATCGACACTGGCCATGCTGCGTGGTCTACACCGCCTACCGCGCTCACTGCCAGCCGTTCATAATCGCTCGTTCGTGTCCACGGTCCTCCTCTCTCGGAAATGGGAGAACGAGACTGTCGTAGAGCTCCGTAAGGAGGCCAAAGCCCGCGGCCTATCCACGTATGTTCCTTCTTCTAGAAAACTCTTCTTCACATTTCTGTTGGTTGTTGCGCTGATAATCGTGTCGTCGTTAGCAAGGGAAACAAGTCCACTTTGGTTGCTCGTATTCAAGACCATGAAGAGAGTAGGCTGAACGTGACGTCACAGAGTACCCCTCATGTTCATACACCCTCAATGACCCGACGTGCTTCCACAAATGTTGCACCACCGCCATCCTCCAAAAATTCGCAAGGAGATTCTCCTGGAATTCCCCTACCAGCCAAGCCCAACAACACTCCTCACCACTCAGATTTCTCAGCGATCAATTTGCCCGATCTTTCCCAGCCCACCCTCGAAGCACCAGTGCAAATCGTAAGTTTTGTTTGGTGGTGCTACAACACCAACTCTACCCCCTCCTTACACAATGTTTCAGCCGTATCTGCCCGATTTGTGGGACTCTGCACAACCCAAAGTGATCACATTCGTTGACACTGAACCTGAAAGTCCCAAATTGCACGTCGTCAGCGGTTCAGCCACTCACTATGCTGGTGGGCCAACGCATAACCTAGAAAAGCCGCAGGAGAGCGGTGTTCCACTTCCTGCAACGACCGAACAGCCAACAGTGCCTTCGTCAAACGAGGAAGGGTCCGTCGCAGACCTTTGGGAGCGCATGGGTCTTCCAAGGTCATTTAGTGCTCGTCAGGCGTTGTCAGATTCAGGCAAGCAGGCTGCACAGGCATTCAAGGAGAGACGCGAGGAAGTTCAGGCTGAATCGAGACCGCTGACTGATGAGGAGAGGAGAGGGGTCTATGTTCTCCTTGGTATTCTTGGAGGATCATGGCTCCTTGGTTCGCTCGTAAATCCATCCGCTGTAGATGAGGAACACGCCCACACTGCCTAGACTATTTCATTCCTTATACATTTCCTGGGCGTGTACTACGAGCATGGATAGGGTAGAGTCCAAGTAAACCTGATACTATACAAATGCACGCATTAATTCCTTTTTCGTCCAGATGATCAACCTTGATGATAGTTGTTTGGCATTAACTAGGTTAGTACTATGCTCAGACAGTCCTGAGCAAAGTATGTATGTACCGCGATTGCATGACTGTCCGTCGACAGAAACCCATGGTATTATTCACTACGAATAAACCAGTGGGTAGACAGTTTTGTCATGCAAACCACGTGGAACCACGTGCTGATGACTTGCAATGACCAATCTTCGGACCAGCGGATCAGTGCAACCGAGCAAGAAATGACGATAATCCAGTATGTATAAATTTCGCAAACAGACCTGGCTTGGCTGGTTCACACCGCCAACTTTGTAAACATGCATTTCCTACCACTCTCTCATCCAAAGCCTTTGCAGGCATTGCTGGGTGGAACAGGAATCGCGTTATCCACCCACTCTCTCCTCGTTTGCAATGGTACCGTACTCGGTGTTTCTGGCTTTATACACCGCGCTGTCAAAGGAAACAAAGAGGCTGGCCTCGCCGTACTAGCCATGGTCCTCGGCGGCGTAGCAACCAGTGTCTTGGGTAGTCAACCGCTGATCACAGCAGTTGGAAGTCTTACTGAACTCATTCTCGGTGGACTCTTAGTGGGGGTTGGCACAAAAGTACTTGCACCGCTATCTCGTTTTAAAACATCGTGCTGACTCTAGGAATACTTCCGCAAGCTCGCCAATGGATGTACATCTGGGTTCGTCTGCTTGCTACTTCCGTACTACGTCCCTCACCCAAATTGCAGGCACATGATCGCTGGATTGTCAAGGTTTTCCGTCAGGTAAAGTGATCATCTCAGTAATTATTCGTCTGTTGTATGCATAACACCTCACAGGTCGCTCGTCGCGACGTTGACATTCTTCCCCACCGCGGTCCTCACCACCCAACTCATTCACAAGACCGATCTCCCTCTAGTCGGTCCCGCCGACTGGTCATTGGATAGCCAGATGGGGGACGTATATCTCCTCGGTGCATCGCTGGCCACCCTCTGGACTATCAATAGGGTTATAGGAGATGCTTCCACTGAATCGGTGAGCTTTCCAGGATCGAGTAATTCGTGCCCTTTACGACTGACCGCATCCCAGCCGTCGCCTGCTCGGTTTGCCGCATCCTTCTTAACCGCTTTCTCGTTTGGTGTATCCCTTCATCTCGGGAACATGGTCGACCCTTACAAGGTGTTGGGATTCCTTGCCCTCCCATTCTCCCGCTCCTTCGATCCGTCCCTCGCTTTTCTCGCCGTGAGTGCACTCCCCCTGACTACGATCCTTTACCGCTACACACGTGGTGACGAGAAACCACGCTTTGGAGGGGAATGGGCAATTCCAGTGTCCACCGTGATCGATATGAGGCTTATTTGTGGCGCATTTGTGTTTGGGGTCGGGTGGGGCATTTGCGGTATCTGCCGTAAGTTCTACGTTTCTCATACGATAAAAATTTCTTTGCATTGACGCTTGGTATAGCGGGTCCCGCCCTTGTCAACCTGGGTCGCGCTTTGTATGCGGGAGAGGGAATCCTCAACATGGTGTCCTGGTTGGCTTCGATGGTCCTCGGTGGTCTTGTTACCGGCTTATGTCTTGAGGAGTGATTTTTCGATACCACAGCGTGACTGAAGTTATAGTAATGCAACAGTCTTGTCTGCCAATAGATTAGATTTCAGTTGTGATCGCATTCATCAGTGAGTAACTGACAGATTCGTAATTCATCCTGTGGTATGATACACAGTCGCCCATTCGTTACAAAAAATAAATAGTGTACAGTAACATCCAAAACACGAGTATATTAGGCAGAAGTGGTAACGGCTGGTGAGGAAGATTGCGAACTGCTGCTAGCGGCACCACTTGCAGCACCACCATTCTTTCCACGTCCCCATTTTACAGATATTCTTTCCCCATCCATATCAAGACCATGCGCCCATCCTTCTGCAGCTCGTTCTGCAGACATTCGGTCCTTGAAGTTAACAAAGGCGCATCTTCTCGGGTGTCGATCAACATGTGGACGCAATACAAGTTGGCTACGTACCTGGATTTCGCAACATGCACCACGGACTTGATCTGTGTCGAGGGGATACTAGGTAACGAGCTGACAACCAGCGTCCGTACTTCTGCCTCTGTCGCAGAGGCAGGTAGCGATGACAAAAACAAAGACATCTAGACAGACCTGTTAGCAAGCCCAATCACACGACTAAAGGGAATCGGAAATCAGAAACATACAATGCTCTTGTCTTCTGGTGGTTTGAGACCTTTTGTCGATGCATGGTTGGCCAAGAGTTTCCGTGCAACGGGATCGTTATGACCATGATATCGATCTTTGATGCTCTGGTGCGAGAGCTCGTTGTTCGCCGGTTTCTCGTGTCTGTTGGACAATGTCATTGGCTCGAATCTTGCTACATTCGACGAAACATACCTGAACGGGCATTCATTGCCACGGTTACACTCCCCTTTCACAAAGAATGAACATATGTGTGGTCGGTTGCGTTTGCTATAATAAGGATTCGTCCGAGCCAACTCCTTCAACATTTCTTTCCCTGCCGAGCTGGTCTTGCCACCGACTTGCATCATCGACGCCATACCATCGTTCATCTACACGTCCATACCCAATGAGAATCCACCGACAATCCACCAACCAAACCGAGGAGACGAAAACCATACCTTGTTCTCCATATTCTGAGCATAATACTCCCGGTTGATATCACTTGTCGGAGCCTCGCTCTGAATAGCCAACGCCGTGTCCCTAACTTGTGTTGGTAGACCATATTCGAGATCTAACAGACACGTTTGGCAGACATTCTTCACTTTGGCGCAGGTTTGACAAATGACGGTGGCTTTGAAGCGAGCACCGGAGCCGGGGTTCCAGCGGAAAACAGTAAAGGGACGTGCACATGTACCGCATGATCGACCAAACTCTTGTTTGGACTACAAAAAGGGTTGAGATTGGGTGCCGGGGTGAGGAAGGAGAGGAATCTATACCATTCGGATGAAAGGGTTGTTACCAAGACCTGCCAGTGTTTTGTTGTCAGTTTGAGCTCGTGAATGGGGAAACTCAAAGGTCGTACATGTCTCGCAGAGAATGGGGAATTCGCTCTGCTCCCAGCCTGCCTTGTTGAGATCAGCTTTGGGCATTTTTGAAGATTAGCGAGTTTTGAATCGGAATAATGAAGGACTTGAACAGAGAGCAGCGTGAAGTGGACAAGCCCGAAAGTAAGCAGACGCTGACTAATAAATAATTCCTGTACCACTTAGGGTGAATGTGCATGGAATGTACTGTTCTCATTGTGTATTACTATTGAGCTGTACTATGCAGGTAAAGTTATGATGCATGATGTGCTACGTATAAGTGATGATCAAGGACAAGTTGAAGGGAAGTGTGGATGCTGTGACGATGACCTCCCCTCCTTCCTCCACCAACTCTGACACCCTCTTCTCGAGATTCGGTCGCGTCGCCTGCTCCAGCTGAGGAGGGGCCTGTAGATAAATCTGCTTGGTGGCAGTCGCAAGAGATGGCTTCTTGATTTGACTGTAAAATAGTGATTGGTGTTAGGAGAGAAGAAAACCAGAGGCCAAGCCACTTACATGGTCTGTTTCTCTGTCAACATCTCGATCAATTGTTCAACAGTGAAGTCACGGTTGATCGAAATCTCTATAGCCTCTCCTCCACAAACAGGGCAGTGTTCGCGCCTCTCATGCTCGAATGTGTACGAGTAAACACCCTCCGTTCCGATCAGCATGAAGTAGTTGTTAAGATATGCAGCAGAGCTAGTTGCGATCTTGAACGCTTCATTGCAACATGATGCTGCAATCACGTCGGAAATAAGAAAAAAAACCCTGATTAAATGTGCTCACCGGCGATAATGGCATTTGTTGAGGCTATGGCAGGTATCACATTCTTAACAACACCTTGAGTAAGCGACCAGGTTACCCCTTCAATCTTGAACTCCTTTGCACGCGCGGATGCGACACTATACAACCAGCCGATGTGTTCAGGGTCATCAGTGTCGAGTTTCTTCTCTGATTAACGAAGTCAGTCACTATACGTCGCGACAGCCAGGCAAGCATACCCCCGTGAACTTTGGGCCACTCGAGGACGGACGCCCATTCAATGCAATGCTCTGGAAGGCGTGGCGTGTTGGCGATTGTGCATATAGGGAATGTAGTAGGTTTGTTCAGCATATCAAGCGAGCACTCATAGCAAGATGACACGGTCGGTAGAATGACACGGGCCTGACCCTTGAAACCTATGGCCGGGTTTAAGTCTATCATGAGCAGTGGTCTCCATCATAGCTCACCCTCCGTGCCACCATCGATGAGAGGTTTCAAACTCTCTGGGTTATCTGAATCGACCAAGTTGACAAGAGTGGCATTTATCCACCGCCGTGCTTCCACGGAGTCGAGGCCACAAATTACCAGATTAAATTGCATATAATATTCATCGCCTTTGTCTTGAATCTTTCCGAAGTAGCTGTGTTGGACGTGCATCAGGAACTAACCACATGAAACTCAACTAACTTACGGAGTGACCTTCACACCTGGTACTCTCTTCATGACATACTCTGCCGCTACAATGGCCTTGGGCTTCCCTACATCGGCCTGCCTGTTCTTCCCGCTTAACTGGCGGGTGTATTAAATGGGAGACAAGATACGCACCTGAAGAGGAATTGACGATTAAGATTGCTAATATCGATGGTGTCCATGTCGATGACGTGAATGTCCTTGAACCCCGTGAGGGCTAAGTTGGCTAGGATCTCGCAGCCCAAGCCGCCAGCGCCAATGACGAGGATCTTGCATTTGTTCCGCAGAAAGTCTTTGACCTAATGTTATATGTAAACACCATCGTGCCCACTCCACCAACGGTATCCGCACCTCATCGCCGGCGAGGAAGGATGGATCCGTACGTGGACCCGGTCGATCGAGGATTTGGTCGACGTGAAGGTAGCGATCCTGCCAGTCGTTCGATGTTGATGATCCGTTGAGATGAATTGAATTGTTTGCCATGAATGAGCTGAAAGAAAAGTCTAGGGAATGTCTAGTGCAAAGTTGAGTGTAAGTTGCAAGTCCAAGTATACTCCTTGAGCAGCGCGTCACCGACCCCTTACGATCGAGGGTAAGTACCTGTTTCCGTTTATGTACTAAACCACTAGTACTTGTACTAGTAGTGCCAAGTACTCCTCGTTCATGCAATGGCGCAACCAGGTCAACTACTCACATTCAGCGGTCACCAGTATCTTCGCCAGCGCTTGGTCTTGTCTGTGCTCAGCGGAAAGTCGGTTCGAATAGACAAGATCAGGTCGGCAGACAAAGACCCTGGTCTGCGGGGTAAGCTACTTCGCATTCTGTCCTCTGCTCCCATGACTAACTTTCCAGCGCCCCAGACTATGAAGTGAGTCTTTTACAACTGCTCGAGAAGGCGACCAATGGCACTGTCATTGAAATCTCCGTCACTGGTACGATGCAACTACTATCGTGGTTTTCTCAGCTCACGAGCCCTTCTAGGTACCTCGGTCCTGTTCAAACCAGGGATCATCTCAGGCGGACCTGTGACTCACGACTGTCCACTCTCGCGGTCGGTGGGCTACTTCCTCGAAGCCTTGGTCATGCTCGCACCTTTCTCCAAAAAGCCGTTCCACGCTACCTTGCGCGGGATCACCACAGATGACATAGACCTTTCCGTGAGCTCTACATTGGTTGTCTCTTCAGACACTGAGAGCTTTTCAGGTTGATCTAATAAGAACTGTAACCCTGCCGCATCTCCAACTCTTTGGCGTATCTGATGGTCTCGAGCTGAGAGTGGGTCCATCTCCTTCATCCGGTTCGCGTCATGGTTTGGACTAACACGTACACAAGATCAAACGGCGTGGCGCACCACCAGAAGGTGGCGGAGAAATCCAATTTCTGTGCCCCATCGTTAAGCAGGTGAAGACACTCAACTTCATCGAGCCAGGTAAAATTAAACGAATTAGAGGAATCGCGTAAGTGATTCCATATAATATAGGATCCCCTCCACCCAATTGAGCCCTTTCTCGTCCAGGCATGCTGTGCGAGTCAGTCCTCAATTTTCCAATCGCATGATCGATTCATGCCGCTCGGTTCTCAATCGCTATATCCCTGACATTTATCTCTATTCCGATGTTTACAAGGGTGACGAGAGTGGAAAGTGAGCTCATTGTCTTTCCAGGCTGTCCATTGTTAACTGCCATTCAGATCCCCGGGATACGCGTTGACTTTACTGGCGGAGTCGACGACGTCTGCGATACATTGCTCCGAGGCTGTCGCAAAACCCGGAGGTACCCCAGAAGACGTAGCACTTTTAGCAAGCCGCGCGCTCCTGTCCGAAATACGGCGAGGAGGGTGTATTGATCGAAAACATCAAAGTCTTGTCCTGTTGATGATGGTGCTGGGCAGCGAGGATCTCGGGCGGTGTCGGATGGGTGAAGCGTCCCCTCGAACGTGAGTATGCTGGTGGTGACTGTGAGACTGTTGCTCACATCGACGCAGTGTCCAATTCCTACAGGATATAAAGACATTCTTTGGGACGTCATTCAAAGTTGCTTCCGCAAACCCTTCAGATCCGTCATGTACGGAGTCGGTGTATTCATGTTACGGGATCGGCTATGTCAATGTCAACCGGACACTGGCGTAACAATCGCAATGAAAAGTATGATACATCTAATATGATTCACGGCCCCGTATCGTGTGACATGTTCAGCGATAGATGATTGACACCCTGCCAAAATCTCCATCTTCCTTTCCCCCTCCAATCACAACAAGCCACTGCTGCAGTAATGGCCACCCTGCTTCAAACCTTGTGGACAATTCATCCGTGTGGTGTTCCCCATCAAGTAATCGGATTAGATCAGGTGGGGGGGCTGGCACATTGGTCGGTTGTCCTGAACCTTGGGATAAGGACGTTTGGATCTGTGGAACCGCAGGTACAGACGGTGAACGCGATATCCGTGGTCGCGTGGTCGATATTGGTCCTGCCGAAGGACTATATGCCGATGACCGAGCATCTCTGCTCGAAGCTTCAAATTGCTGGTACATTATCGGTCGACGACCCTCCGAGTTTACTCTGGGTCGTTCGCGAGTGGCCTTGGGCCCTTCGGGGGATATCGAAGGTTGACTGGTGACAGTGGTATTTGAGCCGCTTCTCTGAAGTGTTTTGAACCGGAGTTGTTCAAGCACTTTCTCGGCGGCGCTTGTCCTGCGGGGAGCGCTCGCGCTGGGATCGACATCTCTCGTAGGGGAGCTCAGGATTGCTTCGGTATCAGGTGGAACAGTGACCGAGCTATCGGGGACCCGCCCCCGAAAGCGAGTGAATGTGTCAGCGGTGTCTATGGGGCTTGGACGCTGCGGGCCAGGCTGAATTTGTGATGAAGAAAAGCTCTGTCGGCGTCTGCGGTTTGCTTGTGACGGGGACTCGGGGATCAAAACCGGATAACGGTGAACTCGACGAAGAAAGCCCTGGCAAAAGGGGGGTGAACAACAGTTCGAGAGGCATTCACTGAGCGTACCTTTATGACGCCGAAGCTGGTAAACCGGCGAACGTCAATTCCAAGCTCGTGGACTTCGTGGCTCTCCATCCACTCGAACACAGTTCGTCCGGGCTTCAGCCGAGAGTAAAGGTGCAGTAATTTTGGCCAGTCAGGTATCGGTTTGCCTGGAGCACATTCAGAAGTCAACAATTCAAGACTGGGCATAAGAATTACCCGGCTTGGTCACATAGGGACCACATTCATCTTTGACGTGCAACTCATCCGCAAGCCATTGGATATTCTTCCTTAACGTATACATGTTCGAATATTGGAATATATCAATCATCAGGATGACTTGGTAATACCTAACAATTGACTGAGCGCACGCGTAGCAAGAGCAGGAAAATCAATACTCACAGAAGATGAGAAACAGCCTGACGGGTAAGCTCAAGATCGCAGTCCGCCAGTTGTGCGATGCGACTGACATGATTCACGCCATTAATGTGCTGGCAGACCTGGGAGATATCGAATGGTGCAACCATGCGGTGGAGGCGGAATAAAAACAGACTAACCTTTCTCATTGTGAGATCCCAGTTATCCTCCGTACGTTTCGATAGGTTTATCAGCGCCAAGGGTACCTGCCAGTCCTTCACGGGAGGAGGATTGGGATAAAACGGGAGAATCTTCAGCTCAATCGAGTTGAAGTCGTCAATTGGGATTGATGTTTCGGAATACGAGTTCAAATCTTCGTATAGTTGCTCGATGATGCCATACATCGCCGTTGATGTCTGGGGGTTGGATAGAAAGTTGGACTCCTCCTATGGGTTCCATGAGCATAGGATACTCCCAAAGACTAAAGAGAAGAAAAAACGAACCTCGCAAGCTGCCAGGACCCTGCTAACTTTGCGAACGATAGGCTCATAGCAACTGAGGTTGGCCGACCGCTCGAACACGAAGCAGACATTGAACCAGAAAGAGTTTCGCTCATAATCCCCTGAGAGGGACATGGGAAGCCCAATGATACGATAATTCCCCGCCGCGCTGATGACAAGGCGACCGCAGAGAGCGCTGGGTGGGATCACATACTTGGATACGTCACTGAAATTGAAGATGGCCTTGTTGGAAGATGAACGATGCTGTGGAGAAGGAAGGTGACGCAGCGAGCTGGGACGTTTCCCTTCTGCGACCAAGGAAGAGCTAGAACGACGAGATAATTTCTGTTCTTCCCCTTCGGCCAAGGTAGCGGTGGATGGCCTTGGAGAGGAAGTCACGGACAAGCTAGCAGCTGGAGCAGCAGGTGCGATGAGGCCCTCAGGGACTTGATACACGATCTTGGGGCCAGTCTTGACATCGAATACTGCATAGAAAATCGAATGTATTCTGGGTAGGAACGTTTCTCCCTCAGAGGGCATCTTCAGCTGACATCCGCAAGTCACAGAGCACTAAACTCGGCTAAATATTCCAAGCAAGGACACTATGTAGCTTTGCAAGAAGTCCACATCTTATCGCTAGTCCGCATCCACGACTTGCAGTAACATGATCTTAGGGTCTAAGATGGTAGATGGAGCGTCCTAGCGTCAGGAGATGTATAGATAATGTCCGAACGAAGCTATTATGTAAATAAATGTTCGAGACATGAATGCACTTGAAACAAGTCTGAGAGTTGCGGTGGACCCAGCGTTCAAGCATTCACCCTCATTTGGGAACGGGAACGCTTCCAGGAATTGCGGAAGTTAGAGTCTAAAAAGGAATGAGAGATAGCATCTGCATTCGGGAGGGACTACTCACCGCAATGTCGGATGCAGACAGGGGACACATGAAACTCGCAGAGTTTGTGATTGTCGGCGAGATAGTGAAGAAAAGTACTTGCAAGCCGAGCTAAGGAGTTCGAATGCTCAGCTTTGACGAGACTCCGCGCATTCGAACGGCAGGCATACCGTAATATCATAAGTCACAGTAATGTCCGTTTTTGCAGCACCACATTTACTTTCTAGGTCTTGGATGATCGCAGTACTGGAGGTCATGTTGTTCGTATATTGAATTGAAAAAGGGAACGTAATGTTCTTGCTAGAATGTGCAGGGAATGTTACATCATTTTGCTGCCCTCCACCTATAAGAGTGTTGTTGATAGGGTAGAATATCTGTCAAATACGATCGGTATCAAGGAGATGAACAATTCAGAGGCGCATACGTTCGCTTTGATGGAGGAAAATGACACTGAAAAGAAATTAGGATTGCTGGCACTATCATTTCGGGTGAATATCAGGTCAAGGCATCGAGCGTCGTACGTACAAGATGGGGATCTGAAGGTTAATCTGAACGCCATTGGATAGGAGTTGGATCTGTTGAGGCAACAAATTATTTTTACCGCTCGTGAACTTGAAAGACTGATATTACCTCGTTCCCTGTTGTGACAGGCTGTACGCTTCCAACGATGACATTTGGAGGACGTGTCCACTGATTCAACGATATTAATGACTCTAATAAGTTCAAATGCCACTCCACCACTCACCAATGCAAGAGGCAACAAGATGCTGACGAACAAGAAGACGAAGATCATAAGAGTGCAGCAGCAGAACCGGCCGATGCAAGACACTCGACTGCCCTGCTAAGGATTGATCCCGATATTCAGAACAAAGCTGATATAGGCTTACCCTTGTCCAGAGAGGACCGTGGGTTTCACGACGCCAGCGCCGGAGATCCTTGGACCGACTGCGCAAAGAAACTCAGCACTGGGGGGACATACAGTTCACTTTTGGATCACGATGCATACTTGCCAGTCGTGGCTTGCGCAAATCCTCCCTGATCATAAGGGGCACTCTCCGACTTGCGGTGACCAGGCGTAAATGTTGAGGCTCCATGGTTCACAGACTGGCCACGGGCATCGTCATCTCGGTACCCGCTCGCTCCGTAAGGATCATAACCACCTTGGTGGTAAACCTGTTGAGGTTGGTTGTAGTATGGGTCGAATTCAGATTCATCGGTGTATCGTTGATCATACCGCCCGTGCTGCTGGGAATAAGGGTCTGTGTATGCCATGGTCGGTCAATGTGAGATGGGCCTTGGATGGGTTGTAGAGAAGATTCGTCAAGGAATTAGAATGTGCTGCGGCTTACACGCTGCGCGGCGACTTGCACCGCTTGGATGTACTAAGAAGTGGCGCGGCCGTTGCATCACAACATGGCAGATACTCCTCACACGCCAAGCGCCATTTAAAGCGATCGTCCTCTTTCGCGTCCAGGCCCACTACTACCGAGAGCTGCCGAGCAGTAAGTAGCTCCAGACTAGTAGGATAATCACAGTTCGAAGTCAAGATCGAACAGTAACGTTGAACATGAACTTGGAGGGTCACGTACGTCCTTACATGGGCCAGTACGATACAGATAATGACAGTGCTATACACCGCAACTAAGTTACCTGGTTTGGCGAGTACTGTAGTACAGTATCATGATGGAAGCCAGCAACTTGGTCGTGTAGCCGCAAGCAGCAACGGTAAGTACTCGTCAGACCAGCTGGTTCCCGATCGAGCTCGAGGTTGTCTCGGGTATACTAATATTTAGGGACAGTTTGATCGGGAATTTCAGACCCTGCTCTTGGGTTTGATCCCATACTTACTGTTTCCTACCAGTACTCGATCATCGATGCCGAAAACCCAACATGGCCACGTCTAGTATTACCGCCATCCCCTCTTGACTGTTATCGTTGTTGCTGGGACCACCGTACTCCATGCGTTATCAGGGATGGGTTACAGTAGCAAAGGATTGATGTGTGGATCAGACAAGAGATTCCGGGCTGTGAACAATCTCAGTGTAGTCAAACTTTAATTTGAAGCTGACAACTCTGGAACAGCGTATCCATACATCCAAATGGCAAGTTGACAACTACTTCAACCAGTGACAAAGTTAGGGAACATGGTATCGACATTATGATCCAAACCCCCTCGAACTTTCGGGTATGAACGGTATGCGTTGTCCGCTCAAAGTACTAGCAAATTTGCGTGCTGGTACTTTTGCGGACGCGGGACCAAACGTCCGGCCATGAGAAGAACTGGGTACAAATCGATTCGACTGCGGGGTAGTGTGTTGAGTCGTTCCTCTCGCTGGCGTTGGCATGACCGCAGAAAATGGTCGCTGCGGAATCGGCGGTGGTTCCATACCCTGTACTTTTGGTCGGAAACCTTGTGTTGATGGATTCGATATCGTTTGATCGTGTGGGTAGAATTGACCTGGTGGCTTGACACGTCCTGCTACTGGAGGAGGTGGAGGAGGCATCATGGTGTGATCTATATCAAGTGAGCGTGCGGGAGGTGGTCCGGTCCTCGAATCATCCTCGCCGTGATACGCGTATTGCCTGAACAATGGATCAGAACAACGAACACGCAATCGACAGGGCTTACTCTGCAAACCGGCTGCTACCTGGCTTGTCAACCGGGATTGCCAATTTCTGCCCTGATGCGTCTTGTCGACTCATGGTTGGGTGATTCCCGGGGGGAAGCGTCAGTCGCAAGGGAGCTAAGGGTGTTGGGATCGACCTCGGACTTGAGTTCGTCTTGACACTACCACTTTGCCTGGACTAGCTTTCTTCGTGTTACAATGACCTGAGGTGGCAGCTACTCACCCCCTGATTTCGTGCATGGTTCGCTTTCCGTTGCGATTCAGGTGTGCAGAAGGCTCTTGAAGGTGGTCTGCCCCAGTTCCTCTGCGGTACTCATAGAGTTCTCTCTGCAATGACTCCACATCTCTTGAAGCAATATTAGTGGGAAAATCGACGCATGGAAGACGAATTGGACCGACTTTCTCAACGACCTGCGCTCGTTTCTAAGCCGATCACAGGTAGACGACAGTTGCAAGCATTGGTGACGATAATGTCGCACGAGTGCAGCGAGAGATTCTAACTGGAACTATTTGGAACAGCAAAAAGATCGTGCGACGGCATTCATAGAAGAATGGTGGGACGTACCTTTACGGTATGAGCTATCCCGTCGATTGCATGTGGTGGCGAGCGGAACCAATCTGACATGGGACGATCCATCTGATGGGGTTCAGGCCTTGGTCTAAGAGTGATTGAGGACGCATACATTGTGCTGGAGGGGTATTAGCTGTATGTTTTGTGCACCACACTTTGCGCAGCTCTGATTTGCATCTAGAAGTAGTCAGATGGGCTTTGGGCCTGGATCAGATGGATCTATAGCGTGATGATACTGACTGAGATGAGAGTTACAAATGACATGGCCACATTCAGTGATCCAAAACGGCACTGGAGGACCGCGATCGGTCGACGAGAACGGAAGATAGCAGACTGTGCATCCCACGAAATCCCAGAAGTCAAACTCTGGGTCCTGCCTGACGGTGGTTTGCTCGTTTGTCGCTGGACCAGACATTTTTGAAAGTGGGCTCAAAGTCCTGGTTAAGTAGTTGGGAGACGCGTTCGATCACGTGCAAGTTATTTCTACTCCTCGTCGACGACAGCGAGCTCGACATTGACGCCCACGACCAAGGTCACTGCAGCTCATAAGTATTCTCACCATAAACGTCGTCATTACCAACACAGAGCATACTGTCAATTGCTCGTCTCTCAGCGCTCAGCTCCCATACCGAGCTCTCCAGCCAGCGATGGCGAGTCCTCAGTGTTCCCCCCCTGATACGGGTGATTCAAATGGGCCCTCCCTCGGCAGCCAGCCTCATCCAGACCAACAAATGCCATCGTCCGATTCCCGTGCAGGTCCTCGCCCCCTCATCACAACCCTCGGTTGGGATCTCAATACAATCGTCGCGAGCTCTCCAAACTTCCACCATGTCCACCGCGTGCATTGCACTTCCCCAGCTGCCAAACCCGAGGCCATCATCCCTCACTTTGAGGAACACGGTCTCCCTCTGATTATTAGCGGTTGGAACAGGCATGTGCAATGGCCAAAAGCTCTTTTTAATGTCGACTGGTTGATGAAAAACGGAGATCAGAGTGAGTCCTGCCACGGTTTTCCAGTTCGCTGCTAACCCCAGCCCAAGATCCAACGGTCCGTAATGTACATAACTGGGTCGATATCAAGATGCCCATAGGCGATTTTATCGACAAGTTGCGCCATAGCTCCGTATATGCAAGCGCAGATGGTCAGCTTTAGTTCTTACCTTTCAAGTAGGGGGGCTGACACTCTTCCAGAACAGGAACGGTTTTATGGAAAGGACGGTGAATGCCCCCAGGAATGGACCGAATGGCTTACCGGATTACGCGCTATACCGGAGGCGCTTTTGTTCAACGGTTCAAATGACTTCCTCAGGTTTCTCCCGGATGCAGTATATCGCATTTCTCATCTTGCTCCTTTTACTGGCTGATTATCTTTAGGCAAAGGTCCAGACGCTGATGTGCTATCTCGGTATCGGTGATACTTTCACCCCATTCCACAAAGATCTCTGTGCTTCGTCTGGCCAGAATTTGATGTGTTATGCTGAGCATTCCGGGTCAGCTTTCTGGTTCATGACAAAGTCGTCCGCAGCACCTCAGGTTGCCACGTATTTTCATCGGTTAGGTCAAGAGCTTGACCTTGAAACCCATGTGGTAACAATTGAAGAACTTGCGAAAGCTCCTTTCGACGTGTATATTGCCGAACAGCAATTGGGGGATTTAGTCCTTGTCCCTCCGAGAAGTTGCCATCAAGTTGTCAACAAGGGTGGTATCACAATCAAGACGTCGTGGTCGCGCATGTCCCTCAAGGGGCTACATACGGCTCTTTGGCACGAGCTCCCTATCTACCACCGGTAAGACTTTGGGATGTCGACTGCTAGCGACTCATCCTTTGCAGGGTATGCCGACAAGAAATCTACAAAGTCAAGGCCACCATTTTCCATGCACTCCGGCATTTCACTGGGGTCCTGGGCAACTTCCCCCAGCCTGCAGGCAACCTAGCACTTCATGCGACTGCAGGGACCTTGCAACAACTTGTGGACCTTTTCGATGATATCCTTGCCACCGAGTTTTCTGTATCCCGTGACTCCATGCCCCATGTATCGCAATCTGCTTCTTCTCACACAGACAACCTCCACTGCGATTTTTGCGGAACTGACATCTTCCAGAGCTTCTTTGAATGTGTCCCGTGTCGTATGGCACCCTCTAGAGAGCCTTCAGACAGCCTTCCCATTGGGGATGGTCTTGTCCTTTGCCCTTCCTGTTATGTGGAAGGTAGGACCTGCCGTTGTGGAGTGATGGAGCCCATGCAGTGTCGACCCTACAGTGACCTGCTGCGAATTCGGGACCAGGCGGTCAGGGCAATCGAATCCATTGACCATCATTATAAAAATACATATGAATACCTATCCGAGCAGCCAAGGTGAGTTACCAACATAACACAGTGCTCCATGCTCATGTGGAGAAGCCAACTACTTTCAGGGCACCAAGTGAACATATTTGAAGCCGCCTGCAAGCTGTGCCAGCAACGACGTTCGGAGTCTAAGGTGTGTGTTTTCTTGATGTAATACAAGGACAGACTGGAAAATCACTCCTCAGACACTCAGGAGTTGTCGTGCACGCCGAGAACAATCACATCAGGTACCAGCTAGCTCTGCGATTTACTGCAAGACGTGCCATGGCTCTCGATGTTACACACACCTCCTCGAAGCAAATTGCATTCATTCCTCGGATGCAATAATCCTTTCTGAGCGTTGTGACGGGAACACAGATTGGCATCTCTTTCACGGTCAAGGTTCCAAGCGGTACCGGGAATCATGGGAGAATGTTATCAAAGATGAGGAAATGGGCTCCCGTCCTAACGCTTCCCTCCGGCTCGTCTATCTTGCAAAAACCTTCACGACTTGCAAGGCCGCGGCACCCGAAAGCACAGAACATGGGTGGTACGACAGATATGCACAAACAACCTTGGTACCTGTGGGTCTCTCCGTCGAAGGCTCATTCTTTTACCGACATAGTGTATAGATCACGCACACTCCTGCAAGGGAATTGATGGTTGGGTCACCAGACGAACCCGAAGGGGACGAGTTGTGTGACAGCGGCAGGTCGCCAATCATCGACTCACCGGCACCTGCCGCTGTTGGTCCAGCACCTTCCGGTTCTCTTGGGACAGACAATTCCACAGTCGAGGACAGCTCGATGCACCCTATCGATGACCTGCAGAGTGGTCCCTCTGTACTGCTCGGCTCGCCCTCATTGCTGCAGGAACTTGCTCCTGTCACATCTATTTCATCAGCGCATGCGGATGATCCAGGAAATCTCAGCGACTTGACTGACCTCCCAACGGAGGTCGATTCCTCCCCATACAATCTCATGGCCACGTCCGGTGCAGGGACTTCGAACCAGCAGACAACCGCTAACCTCTCTCTTCCCCCACCATCTCCCTCGCCTCCCCCACCTGTCGCCCTCCCGAGCACTCAATCTCTGACGAGGCCAAAGTCAAGGTCGAGGGTCAAATTTGCTGGAGTCGAAATACCGCGACCAGCCTGGTATACCAAAGAGATGCGATCAGAAATGCAGTCACAGTCGACCTCTAAACTCAAGCGGAAGCGAACGCACACCGTAGAAGTTCTGGTAGGTTTTTCATCGGCTCTCTTTGTCGAATGAAATGAGCTCATTGTCGTGACCCAGACCGATGATGATACGCTTACCGAGCCCGAGCAACCTCTGCGACGTTACCCATCGCGACAATCGGTCGCTGGCCGTCGAGAGGGCTGCAATTCGCAAACAGCAGGACCTTCGTTATCGGCCCCCCCTGGAACCCCCGCTCCATCCGTTTCAAGTGTCCCATCGCCTAGGGAACGCATTGCACCAAGCCGGCCATCTAACAAGAGCAAGCGGAAGGTGTCACGAGGTGCTGCTTCTCGGTGAGCCTCGCCCACTCACTGAAGTGAGAAGCGAAACCTCACGCGAACGACTCCAAAGGATGCCACGACTAAAGGAACATACTCGCACCTCTTCCACTATCTTAAATCCCCCGCTAGAGGTTAACCTCGCTAGCGCCCTGAATCAAACATTCATGCACAATAGTAATGCCGCTCATACCACTGCTCCCCCTCTCCCTAATGTTTCTATTTCCCCCGTTAATAACAATCCCATCAGCCTCCCCCTTCCCAAACCTCAGTACAGGGATGTAGGAGTTCGAACGGAACTGCACTTTACGCGAGACACCACTACCAATGCCCCTAGAGAGGATCCGTTTATCACCATCACGAAACTGCAGCAAAAGCTAGATCATCTCCGGGCCGAGCGTAATGACTGGAAAGCAAAATACGAGGCCTGCAGAGCATCCTTGGACGAGATCGACAGGAACTTCATGCCCCAAACCTCTCAGTTTTATTCTCCATCCGCTGGAGCCCCATCCAACGCACACGCACCGTCCAACTTCAATGCCCACGCTGGATCATCGGCACAGCATACCATGGCAGATAACCAGCTGCAACCGATGCACGTCGATGAACCAGACTATCCACCCATCGAAACGCTCCCTCTCCCGACACCCTCTTCGGGAGAGAGCCCTAGCCGATTGTTTGAAAGGAGTGCCATGCATTTGCCTTCCCCGACTGGTCGGAGGACACCCACGGAGCCTCGCAGTTACCGGATGACCCGCGGTGAGCGTGATGGTGATCATGTTCCGTATCACTATGGGCCTCGGCGATTGAGTCGGGGAGGTGATTTGGGTGAATCCCCCCGAAAGGACGGAAAATGGAGGGCCAAGTATCCAAGGGGTCCAGGATCTTCGTCAGGCAACCCAGGACGATCGCTGGCAAGTCCGCCTCAGCCAAACTCTTTTGTGCCTGTTGAAGACCGCCCCCCGAATTCGCCGCGGGCGGCAGAAGAGAAAGGTGATGCACGTTCCAATGGTAAGCCATCCTTTCACTTTTCATTTCTGCGTTGTTCACAGTCATGGACTAGCCGCAGCAGCGCCGCCCTCACCCCCTTCCACTGTCTCTGATCAAACACGCACCAGCTTGTAACTAGAACATGTCCATAGCACTCGAACTCGTAACTTGCTTTCTTGGAGTCAATCCTGTTGCACTTTGTTTGAACATTCCACGCATGACTGTTTTCTTGAACACATATATCGTTACTAGTTTGCAAAGCACTAATCAGATCGTATAAGGGTCCCCTGGATAGCAAAAAATCGAGATGAGGCCGGTGAAAAAATGTCAGTGCCACCACCTGGTGCGAACAATCATATAACCAAGGGAAGCGGATATTAGGGTGCGACTAATGAAGGGTATATCAGAATTTGGTGGGAAAGTAATGACTGGTGGCGTATGACGAAGTGCGTTCATGATAGCAAAGGAGATCGACAAGACAGCAAAGGTGCTGGTGCTGGGCAAGGCATGGGTTTCTAACCGCATCGGCAGGTGAGGATTTGCCAGAAACCTGACTTGGGTTCCTGGACACCGCCGTTCTGATCGTGATACTCGTCTCCTTGTGATACGCCGACTTCGTTCCCTCGTGCACGAACATTGCTGATCGCCGGTGGAGCAGCACCCAGAGTCGACACCATGGGAGAGGCCCGACCATAGGGTTGGGTGGAGTATGCCTCGTCATTTGCGTAATCCATTCCTGGAGCAGCATTTGTGTATGGATGCTGGGGCGCACCACTGAAGCTGGCTCTGTTCTGGGGTGTTGATATAGGAACATTCACCTGAGCAGCCGCGGACATGGGTGTAGCCTGACCGCCGACGCCAGGTGTGAGCGCATTAGGGACTCTGCGCTGTTTCGAACCATGGCGGACGAGTGCAGGTGAGGGAGGGATAACTTGTGGGTTAGCCTGAGAAGTTCGTCTCCAGTCGGCGTCGCGCTGTCTTTCTGCATCTCGTCTACGGTCCTGAGGTTGAGCTGCTGGCGTATTCTGAACTTGAGATAGCACTGGTTGTTGACCCTAGGGGACGTTTCATTATCAGTCAAAAACCTGGCGTTGATACGAGGAAAGACGTACCATTGATGCTTCCCAACCCTTCCCACCTATTGACCGAGTGAGCAGCGAGCATGGCAATATGCAAGGTATAATTACCATTCAACATATTCCAATCATAGACCCCATCATCCACCTCGTTGTTGTTCTTCATGACCTTGGCGAACAGCTCCCGCAAGAAATCATAATCAGGAGTCTCCTCAAAACCAAGCTTGCGGACATAATTCAAATAGATGCCAAACTCCTCTGGGAAAAGGTCAGAGGAAGGCAGGGTATTTCCAAAGTGGAAACCAACCTGGGTAGCCGTCACATAACTCTCTAATTGGAGTCGTCTGTTTCTTCTCTCCGATCTTCTCGTACTTCTGCTTGTTAGTTGCGGCTTTCAAGCCTTGCCAAGGCAGACTACCGCGAAGGAAGTACATGAAAACATGGCCAAGAGATTCTAGGTCATCCCTTCGCGATTGTTCTGGATCGAAGCTCAACGACTAGTTACAACCTGCAATGGATGCAACATACCCCGGCCCAAGTGTGTGTTAATGCTCATATATCGCGCAGTTCCGCTGAGACTCTTGCGTTCTCGGTAAGGAATATGCTGCTTCGTTTTTGGATCACGATATTGCTTGGCCATTCCAAAATCGACGACGTGAACAACTATAGAAGTTTGTTGACTGATTGGATCGACCGGAGATGAACGAGACACACCATTCGATGCCTT
>JBBPJZ010000048.1:0-46091 GCA_038089015.1 Chalciporus aff. trinitensis
TAATCGAAGATTGACGACAGAACAAGTCCAGACTAGATCTTGTATTGCATCCGTGGACCAACAAAGACACAGCTTAATGACACTCTCAAAATGACATTTTCATCCTCGTGATCACAACAAACCAGGGTTAAGCCAGGTATACCCCCGTCAAACTAGGCCCAGTGACTGAGCATCTACAAACCTAGCCAAGTGTGCTCGCCAAAACTTTCGAAACCCGTGCAAGCGAAGCGTTGATTTAAGCGTGTCCATCGATGCAGGGTATTGGATTTCGGACGCGAACCTGGAGGGACGATGGGCCCGCAGATTCCCGAGGAGGTCTGCAAAGAAATCAGCGATTGTCGAAGCCACCACTCCGCCAAAAGTAATGAGTTGTCCACTCTCGGACAAGGAATTCCTTGAGGCTCATTTCGGACCATTGCGTTCATTTCCACCGAGGTGTCCAGATACTCATGATCACTGGCGTTGACACGGGGGTAATCAGAGCTCAGAGCTGAATGCCGCCGCGTCCTCAATTTTTCTCTGTTCAGCTAAGTAACTAGTCGGAGTCAGTGGCGGACCGTCGGGAGAATAAGGTTAGATTACCTTGAGAATCTTTCTCACCGGCGAAGACGATCAATGGTTGATGAAAAGGGGTCCAAGTTTGCGAATGCGTCGCAGCTGACGTAGTATGCCGCTGCATTGCCGCAGGTATTGCATGCCCGATTGCTACACTGGTAGCTTGCTTCAAATTTGCTCTCAAATCTATCCTATTCCTGGTGACAGGACGAAAATCTTTTACGATTGGCGGTCCCGAATGCCAGCCCTGAATGGTGTAGCCTAAGGCGGAGAACGTTACAATATATGTTCGACCCCAGGCCTACTGTACATGTACTAATTACTTCAAAGTTCAAACATTACTAGACGTGACATCGGATGTACAGTTGAGTACTTCGGCCGCCATTTGCCCAAGGAGATCGAAGAACTTGTGACTTTAAGATTTCTCCAGGACTTTGAGTATTCAGTCCACCTCGCTTGTCACCTGTCACGTAGTCGGGCTGCAACTGGCAGCAGTGCGTATGCATCTCATGGCGAAGTAACCTGACTTTTAGCGCCCACATACCCGAGCCAGTACTTGAAACGAACGTTTCACAATACCCTCCATCCTGACTACCGCTGGTACGACCACAATCATGCGCTTCTGCTGCCTCTGTACTCGCCGTGCCAGTGGTATAGCTCGGAGTCCAGGTTGCTACGGCCCTTTATCACTAGTACGCATCTCCGTGAAGAAAGCCGTGTCCTCGTGTACAAAACTTCTCGATCAAGTCGAGCTGCAGAGAATGCGATTGAAAGCGTAATCAAGAATACCACATCTTCGTCGCGTCCTCCAGTGCCGAGTAGCCTGATAAGCGAATGGACCAAACCAGACGGCCCTCCAGCAAAATCCAAGCAAGAACTTTTGGAATTACTCGACTAGCACTGTCGAAACCAGAATGGATGTCCTCTTTTTCGGATCTAACGAATCAAAAACGACAAGGGACTAGACGTCCACGGATGTGGGGCACCTTCTCCAACCTTCCGATCGTCGTCGTCGATGCGCTTGATGAGTGCACGGATCCCCTCAACCTCCGAACACGCTAGTGAAACTGAACGACGGGAACTGTCATCTATTCGTCACGAGCTGGGCCCTTTAGGCTATCAAGGAGTCTCTCGAGAATCTCCCAACCATCAACTTAAACACTAACATTGGCGACAAGGAGATGAAATCTCGTTCAAGCCTCGCAGTACTCAGAAGTGACCTCATGGGCCATATCGGTACTCCACTCATGGTCAAAGCTGGAGGAATGTATGTCTCGTTCTTCCATTATCCTTTTTATGACTCTCTTGACCGAGATTATCTCGATAGGCTCCGGTGGGTCCGATGTCAATTGGACAGACGCGATGATCATGTCTTGGTAGGAAGTGCTCGGCACGTTGCCGAAAGCAGTACGAAACGGCCGACTTGATGCTGCAGACCATCGAACGGAAAGAGTTCTGGTGATCCATCGCGCAGAGAGCTCTTCGCTGGCTTGTTATGGCGCTTGTATCATTGATCCTAGTATCTAACAATACAAGTACCGTCGACGTAATCATTTATTACCTCCGTCTTTCGGCGTAGTGGTAAACTCGCCCACACTCTGATCAGCAACAACACGTTCAACCATCTCCACACAAAGCCCCAAATAATTCGCGGGATCGCATAACTGACTCAGTTTGTCTCGTCCAAACCCGGCCAAGATCACTTTTTCATCGGCACACAGAAGGTCCAGCAACGGAACACCCATTTCTGCACTCCTGCGACAAAGGCCATACACGAGATCATGAGCAACTTGTCGCCCCATCTTTGGCGCGAGTGCCATCATCACCGCCTCTGAAACAATTCCTCCTTTTGTGATGCCCAGGTTCCTCTCCATTGCCTCGGGATGCACTTCCAGACCTAGCACGAGATCCTTGGTGTGTTTCAAAGTGGCGCAGGTCAACATAGATATCTCGGGAAGTGCAATCCACTCAATCTCCCAAGGACCCGTCGAGCGCTCGTGATCTGCAACCATAGCATCGTACAATGCATTCGAGTGGGAACGCACGCTGGAAGCCATGGCAGTGATGTAAGCACACGAAATCGGGTTCCGTTTTTGTGGCATTGTCGAAGACGATCCGCGTTCGTTGTAGAATGGCTCAGAGACTTCGCCGACTTCGGTTTGCATTAAAAGTTTGACGTCTGTCGCGAATTTGGCGCAAGTGCCCGTTAAAAGCGCGAAGAAACCGCCGAGTTCTGCGATGCGATCGCGTTCTGTGTGCCACGCAATTTCGGGAGGAGCGAGTCCCATGCCCTCCGCAAGCTTTTGCTGGCACTGGAATGCAGACTGGGTAGGAAGCGATGCTAGCGTCCCAGCTGCGCCTCCAAACTGGAGGGTGAGGACTCGTGACTTGAGCTGTTCGAGACGTTCTTCGTGTCTCTTGAAAGTGGCAAGAAGTCGAGCAAGTTTGAAGCCCAGAGTGATCGGGACAGCTTGTTGAAGGTTACTCCGCGCCGCCATCGGCGTAGAAGCATGGCGGGTTGCGAGGGTACGCAGACCTCCGATGATCTCGCCAAGTGACGCAGAGACAATCTCGAGGGTCGACTGGATCTGGTAGACAGTCGCGGTATCGGTGACGTCCTACACACGTTCGGATGTGTATCAGTTTCCACCCTCGTCAAGTAGACCAAAATGGATGCACTACGACGCATCGTGCTGGAATGATCATAAACTTGAATTACCTGCGTTGTTGCACCGTAATGTGTCCACTCCCCGAGACCTGGGTGGAGTGCGTTGACGTGCCGCACGATTTGCTTCACAAGACCCAACACGGGATAACCGATCTTCTCGGTCTCTCGTTGAAGTTCTTCAAAATCAATATTGGCCTCGTCCTTGCAGAAGGCCTCGATCTCGTCCGCTGCGAGGGTGGGAATGATACCTAGATCTGCTTGCACGCGGGCAAGTACACTCTCAAATTGAAGGTAGTTGGAGATACGTGCACGATCGGACCATATGGATGAAGCATTTGAGGTAGAAAAGATATTTTTGAACATAGTCGAAGTCATAATGTCAGGCAAGTAAGTATCAGAGTTTGAGCAAACCGGTACCGTGGTAGTAGTGGTTGTCAAGATCCGAGGGTGGGTGTCTACAGTAAGTGGAGTTTTTAAACCAAATTGGGCGCGGCAGTTACAGCCATGTCTCTGATTCTCGCTATTAATATTACTATGCCCAAGTCCCAGCAACGAAAATGGTTCCAACGCAATATACAGCTCGTACATCTGTCAGGATCGACTTCTACAGACTACAATTACATCAATACACACCCATCCCATCCAAAAACCATTCATAAAATAGAGAAAAAACATATCCAACAAGTGAAACCAACAGACGTCGTACACCATCCTTCAGCGCCCTTGTGTATGTCGATGCTGAGACTCAGGATGAGAATGGGGCGCTGAGTCTGGTGACGATCCATCAGGATGGACTATCCCCGACACACTCGCAAGGTACGTTCCCCAATCACTCACCCTGTCCACAAAACACAACAATCACCAATCAGCCAACTCATATGAAAGCAAACGCCAAGAATCACGCACCCAAATCCACTTGGCGCTGTCGACCACATCGCAATCGTATCCGTCTCCCCAGAGAGCAACCCACTCGGACCAAGCGCCAGCGTTTGCAAGTTAAGCGGACTCGTACTTGGGCCTGAGTGTATATCGGTGCCTGGATCCACATCAGGTGGTGCGAAGCCATAGGGATTCGCCAGTTGGTCATAAAACATCTCGCCCATTGTGTACGCCTCTGTAGGGACGAACTCGTGCTCTGCAACGTGTGTTGGGCCCGCAGGCTGATGTGTGCCCCCTGCCAATGAGGGATACCACGCTTCGGGGGGATTGTGGTCTTGTGGAGAGACTGACGTTGTTGAGACACACGAGGAAGGCCCGCTCGCAGGGAAGGCCGCTTGTCCATGTAATGGAAGCCGACCTAGATCGTTGCTATATAACGGAAGATTGTATGTCGCTGGTGGATACGATTGTTGTGGTTGCTGACGGTGTTGAGGTTGAGGTTGCGGCTGTTGGTGGGGTTGTTGGGACTGCGCTGGAGCTTCAGGGGAGACACGGACTGTCCCAGCTGGTGCACGAGTGCTCTCCTGTGGTGAAGGACGACGCGCACTCTCTGTAGGGCTGTCAGGCTCCCTTTCGCGTTTCGTCCCTCCTTGAGGGCTAGGCTGAGGCAGAGGAAGCTCCCCGACGGACGCGAGCTCAAAGAGAATATCCCTGTAAAACAACGCAAAATGTTAGGGCTGTTAAGTAGCGTATTTGCCCATGACGAACCAGAATTTTCCCGCAAAGTGCCATCTACACTGGTCAGCGGTGCCAGAGATTACAACTATGAGAACTCACCTATTCTCACAAGATTTCAAAACACCCATCGCCTTGTGCACATCAGCCATCTCTTTCGATGGATCCATCGACAGCCCAGACCGCTTCCCTCCCCAGATATTGAGTAAAAGCACGATACCAGCAGTAAAGGAGGGTGTCTGGTGGATAGAAGTCAGGAACGTTGCACAGCAACGCACAAAGTCGCACCTACCAGGAGGTAAGGGCAAGCGAATCCGGAACGTCTCCTGTATATGTCAATGACGTGGCTGCACGAGCGAGCCGCATTCGTGCAAATGGCAAGGGATGGGAAGGAGAGCGGAGAGGGTTTCCGAGGGGAAGGGATGAATGGCCTATGGATAAATATTTGGACGACATAGTAGTTCGCGTACAACACAGTTGACTGCAAGAAAAAAGGAGAGTTTGGGTCTCGGGTAGGATCCCAACGTACTATTTGCGGTATTAGACAGCATTCAAGTAGAAGACTCGGGCTAATTACTTACGATGATCGGGTACACCATCAATCCAATTATTAAGAGTAGAATCGAATTCCGCGACAATACCCTGCTCCCATTGCTGTCCAACGAATCCCAAAAACACTTTCGATTTGTTGATTGCATACTGGACGATACGGTTAGTGTATGCCTGCACAGGACAACAGAAAAAGAGACTCACTATTGTTCGGAGCGCGAAGGAGAGTATATTGTTGAGTTTAAGGAAGCTGATGAAGAAGGATAAAGCACAAGGACGGTCAGGGGGCTGTTTGAACGCCTTCTCTGGATCTGGCAGTTCCCAATACTCGTCGTCACATTCAATTGGGTAATCAAGATCAAAACTAGTGAATTGTGAGCAGAAATTTACGAGGGCAAAGCTGGACCTACTCTTCATCGTGTATCGCACATGGACGTCCCAAGGACGAGCTCATCTGACGATCAAGCATAACTAGTACCCTAAGGCGACCTGTTAGTCGAGTAAAAGAGACGCAAGGGAGTGGCTGTGTTTACCAAAAAGCCCGTTTCCACAGCTCGCCTTCCACAGATGGCCGCTCGGCATAAGATTTTCTGCGGTGCGCTCCGACATCCTGGGCAAACCGGATACCTATTCCGACCATAGTCCAGCACGCTTGCGGGGCAGATATCCCATGTAGAAACATTACACAGAGCTGCAGCTGCGTGAAGACTTGAACAAAATCATAATCGGGAAAAGACCCACTGCATAAATTTGTAGATCCTCCAGAGAAGGGGGAACGAGTAGGGTTCTTCTCACCATCTGCACCTGCTGAAAATACTTCCACCCAGATGAATGTTCTGGGTTAGCATTTTCAACATTCTCCAGAAAAACACGTGGATCATGCGAAAAGCGCGAGGCAACTGCACAAACCATAAGGTATACAGCGCCAAAAGAGTGGTTACGTAAGTGCTCTCCTTGCATGACCCAACGCTCGAAGCTAGGGCGATGCAAAAGAGGCGCGATGCAGTTTAGATGAATAAAGTAGAGGTTTACTAATGAGGTCCCCAGGTCATGATCAGGAAAGGTATACTTGGGCTCTTTCATCTTCCTGGTTGCAAGTTCCCACTTTGAAAACGGTTAGCACCGATACGAGCACTGGGGCGATCAACCTTACAGGGTAGTATGTCTCGCCGAGCGAATGCAGATGTTGTTCCGGTCGAATGTCGCCAGCGCCAGTCGCCTCGTTTTTTAAATTGATCGCCTTTTGTATAAGCATGGTGCCGCTAGATTTACCAAAGAAACGAGTGTTTTGAGGGTTCAAGCTCATCGACTTGAAGTTTTCCGAAAGACAGAGTGCGACTACGCCATCGTCGTCACTGGGTATCAAATCATCGATAGGAGTATGACGGGCGCCACGTGAAGACGAAGCATGCAGGAAGTGTCTAGAACCGGATGAATCCGAGTTTCCTTTTTGCCATGTTTCCCTGTCTATTGGGCCGCCACCTAGTTCATGGGAAAAATCGGCGTCCGGGCATATCTGCCAGAGAGGTATTCGCCCTGGCACAATCAACACAACGATTGACGAGCACGCACTCTTTCAAGGACCTTCTCCATCTTCTGCAAGCGGTTCTCGAGACTGTCGATATATCTGGCCACCAACCAAGGGAGTTATTATTAACCCATTGATTTTGGAGGAAAACAAACCCTTTGGGAGGGCCGCGTTTCTAAGACATTAAGTGGAACGTCAATGGTGGGAAACTGACGGGGACGAGCGTTTTAGATGCACCCACTTTTGCAGCTTCAACATAGGTACACTCGAGGTTGTACGCGACGCAATTAGAACATCGGTTAACTGGCATCTGGTTGCCATCACCTTGGATGCATATGTCAGTCCTCAAGAGAGAACACAGCACCCGGAAGTATATATGACTTACAGCGAACTGTCGGAGGGGGGGGGGGGGGGCGAGTTTCCATGAGCGCTTGTCACTCTAAATGACAATGGTAAATGACTGATACTGACTCTTCTTGCGGCGACACATGTCACACGCGCGTTGAACTCGCCGTTTCTTGCTGTCAAGAATTGTAGACGAATTTTCGCCATCGTTGTAATCTTCTTCAGCGGATGACATGGCACCGAATTCGAGAAATCGACGATGAGGATCGTCGACACTCCAAAAGTAACTCGTTAACTGGCCCACTTGATGTCCACCAAGATTATGTAATCTGAATCGAGGTATTCCGGTCCGGGCCACGGAAGCAAAGCCAGTTCCAAGCCGAAGTGACCCTGCGGCGTGTGGCACTGGGACCCTTGGGCAAGCATCGAGCGGAGCTATCCTCACCAATCTATCGTAAGGCTACGTTTACAGGGCCTTCAAGTTCTACAGGTGACACCGTCGTTGCTTATCTCGCTGATTGCAATATGTGTGTCTGCACTGGGTGTCTCCGTTTACCTACACTTCGAGTCCTTGGTCAGGGTCAGCAAATCCCAATCTCTTTTCACCTACTTTTGTGAAGTTATCGGGCGCCAACTGATCAACTCCCCCCCGCCATCGAACTGGTTAAGGCCTCAGGCAGTGGTTACATGGACTCCTACATCTCCTACGCAGGCGGTTACCTCACCAATCCAAACGCCATGTCAGACGAATTTCTGGGGTTGAGTTTTAACATCTATTGTTCAAATCATTGGAGAAACACCGGATCGTGTGTGGGATAACTGGATTTAATGTGTGTTTCGTTTCGTTTAGAGATGTACGTGCTAATGATGGAGGATAGACAGATACTAATGCTCGCCTAGTTCGTGTTGGTGTACTTCTTCAGGATATGCTCGAGCTCGGGGAATCCACCCGCAGGTTTAAAGAAGCATTTTGGGAAGGCTGCGTAAACTGCACGATGATAGACAAGGGACCTACAGTATTTATCACACGGACAACTTATTCAATCAACTGATGAACTTCAAGTTGTTTATCGGATCATACAAGTTTGCCCTCCTCTGGCACATAATCTTACACTACGCGTCGTGTATACTAGAAAGTCAGCAGCTAGAACCCAGTACAGTACCCATACATCGACAAGTTTGAGATCATATAGTACAAGTGGTTTACAACTGGATGTACCAAAATTGGTATCGAGTATATGCAGAGCATGGAGGCGTGAAAAATAATCAAGAATAATGCACCTGGATGCGATGACAGACAATATATGTAACACGAAGATAATATGGTAAATGTATGAAAGCAAGAAATACACCCATAGATACAAATAAATGCTCACTCTCTTGACACAATCCACTGACGGTGCCGTTGCCAGCTACTGGCCTCCATGAGAACGAGTTCCTTCAATCGTTTCATATCGAATGGTAACCTGGCGTCCGCCTGTAAGGCGCTCACAACGTATGAGCTGAGATCACAGTTAGTATGATACATTCTCCGGAGGACAACCAACTCACATGACGGTGCTCTCTTTCAGTAGCTCGACTCTCCCACCCGTCCTGAGCTTCATGCACATCTCTTGAAGAGACATCTTGTCTATATGCCAGAGTTTATATGCCCGCAGCCATTGCGGTCGAGGGGGTTCGGGTATACAATAATCGGGTATCTGTGCTGAAGGGGGCCTCGCACCCTGGGTTTGGGCAAGACCAGGCGGTATGTGCTTGAGCTTCAAAGAGCGCGGTTCGACCTGGCACGAATACGAAGCAACATCCAGGTTCTTTCCGTCTTGAGCTGCGATTTCTTCCAACCTGTGGTACACCATGAGCGCACAATGACAGTCGTTGGCAGCATCTAACGCGACCAGGTCCGAAAACATGTTACTATGTGTGTTAGTCAATAGGAGGGACTCACATTCGACCATCTCGGGTGTGAGCTGAGTTTCCCAGTTGGAGGTGCGTGCTTTGCCTTTGAGCAGCTTCTTCCCCAGATACATAGCTACCATCTTCGCGAGGCTGACCACCTCGCGGTTGTAGACAGTACTGAACATGTCGTCAGCCCTGGTTGCAAAAGCCCCGAGTTCCACGAGACCCTTAGCCCGAATTCCGAAATCTTTGTAAAGTTTTTGGCCATCGTCTGAGCGAAGGAAAAAGGTAAGTGTGATATGTTATTTTAGGCAGAGAAACATATACTGAGGATGTTGGCACCTGTTTTCACAACATTTGCGGATTCTATGACTTCCTGCCCATGTGTCAAAGATGGGAGTGCCAAGGGATGAAACCACTTACAATGACCTTCCCCGGAAACCCTGTTAGAGAGAATTAACTTAACATACCACCGAGAAGGGAGGTCTGAATTCCGTACTTTTCATGCTGCTAATTTGTATGAGCAAGATGGTATTACGATCACATAGTTGCACCAGGGCGGTGCGTCTCTCTTGCGCACCCTGCTGCCACATGACTCGCCACTCGAGGTCGAAACCAAGAGGGCTAACAACTTCAGCGTGGGACGGAGAGCTAGCCATATGTAATGGTGCCTCACCCCCTCAAAGATTGTACAAGCTCATTTGCTTCGTTTTCGCTCTGGGTATACACGACTGCAGGAACACTCTTGTAGTCCATGAAACTGTAGCAGGGAAGCGATGGTTGTGCATGGTTGCTCAGACCCGCCGAGCTGAATGATGAACTGGAAGATGCATCCCTCTTGATCTGTGAAGGTCCGTGAAGACAGGCATCACGTGCTTCCTTTTGCTTCTTCTGAAGGTCGCTGTCAAACGGAGAGAAAAGTAAGCGGTCAGAGCATTTACTGCTACAGCAAAGAACCCACTGAACCGGGTTTTCTCGCGACTTGAGCGATTTTGCTTGCGTCGAGGGTTTGGGCAAAGAAGCCAACACACTTGCATGACGACTTCCAGTCGCCGGCTTGGGTGCGGTGTGAAGACCTTTCCACGACGTGGCGATCGCATTTCCCGACGAACGGGCCGTATGATGGGTCTGATTTGACCGTTTTTGCTTTATCGCCCGACCAGGTGGATTGGTCTCGTTTCCATTTCTTTCGGAGGTCGCTGGCTTCGTCGAGAAAGCTTTCAAAAAGAAAGGATGGGTTCTATGCAGACACAACATTTGGTTGAAAAATTGCTGGCGAAGAACGCTCATTGAGAAACGTACTCTTTAGACGTCGATTTCGAGTCAATCGTGGTCCCTGTCGAAGATGTTTCCTTAACCGGCTTTGTCGTTTTGCAAGGTGCGCAGTTTCCGTCGAAAATTTCTATAGACCACTCCGAGCTGTCGTCGTCGGTCGCGACCGGGCTCATTGTTAGTAGTCTCGTACGCGTTCCTAAGCAGGCTGAGGGTGTTCCGGTGTCGCCCAGCTCTAAATCCTCGACGCGAACCATCAATTGAACGCGCATCACGTGATGGCGTTCTTCGGGTTGACGTCCAGTTTTGGAAGACCGGTATTCGGGACCCGGACGACGACAGTGCTGATGTGACTCCTGCTCGTCCACTGTGATCAGCTAGCGCTCTCAATTTCTATTAGCGCCTAGGTTTAGTACGTCTGATCACGACCTGCAGGCGAGATTGCTTACCGAATCTGAACAGGAACGATCGGAGTCTCCTTTACGCTCCTTTAACTCGGAATCAGCCTTCTACTGGGTTAGTATTTGTTTTCAGATGTTCAGTGCTCGCTAACTTACGCCAAACCTCGCCTGAAAGTTGGTAGGAATAGTCTTTCTCTTTCTCTTTCGACCTCCTTCCGCCATACCCATAAATTATCACTGCAATATCTGAAATGGCATCCAACGGAGAGCTTCACGGTGTTTCTTGCGATGGATCAGCCATGGATACCTTCCTGAAGCCAGATGTGGCGATCACAGAAAATACTCCACTACTTTCGCGAGCTAGCACATGCGTTGCCGAAGATGAATGGGTGGAAGATGACACCACACCCTCCCAGATGGCTTGGGAAGAGTGTATTACTCTTGCACGTTACTGCGCACCTGTATTCGGGTATGATTTTCTTTTCTTTTCTTTTTACAACGTATCCGCTCATCCGTACGCTCTTCAGAACACAAATTCTGGAGCTTAGCATGATACTTGCCTCCGTCATATCTATCGGGCATCTTTCGACAGTCGCATTAGCTGCGGCTACGATTGGTTTCATGACTGCGAATGTCACCGGTTTTAGCATCATTCAGGGCCTTGCTGGCACGTTGGATACCATTCTGCCCAGTGCGTGGACCTCCGACAAACCAGAACTCGTTGGTTTATGGACCCAACGTATGGGTACGTCATCTTGCCCATTGTCCGATTAGCCCGAACTCATAATTGTGGTGTGGACAGCGGTTCTTACAAGCGCAATCATCATTGTATTTCATTGTTTAATAGTTCCCTTATTCTAAGGCTTACAACCTCTACCTAGCCTGTGTATTTCGTTTGGTTCAACGCCGAGCCATTGCTCCTGTTCCTCCGGCAGGAACCCGAAGTCGCAAAACTTGCATCTATCTACTTGAGATGGGCATCTCTGGGATTACCAGCATATGCGGTAGGGTGTATTGTTAGGTGAGCGGTCTTCCAGTCGTTTATACGACCTGCTGACAGTGGGGAACCTACAAAGACGATATTTTCAGGCCCAAGGTGGGTTTGCGAGCACTGATTCAAGCGCTCTACGACCTGAAATGTTTCGACACAGGACTGTTCACGGTGCCTACCCGTATTATAGTCGCCGTTGCACCTATTAATATAACTCTGAACTATGTTCTCGGTAAGAGTATTCAAACAGTCGTCTGCTCAACCTAACCCGTTCTAGTTTGGGGACCTGCTCCGCTACGACTTGGTTTTATCGGCGCACCGATTGCCTCTGCAATCTCTTATAACCTTATTGCAATCTCGATTGTGACATACGGTATACTCTATGTGGACAGGAAGGCATGGCATCCACTATCTTCCAAAGCTTTCACGTCTCTAGGGTATCTTGGAATCCTGAGCGTAGGAAGCATTGGTATGTCAAGCTGTGAAATTTCCACCCTCCCCTCGGCTTATAGTGTATCAAGGCCAGGTCGTCTCAGAGTGGTGGTCTTGGGAGCTCGTTGGACGTGCGTAACTACCTCTTGAGAGATAAGGCCGATGCTGATCCACTTCCCCCTGTCAGTGGCTGCCAGTTTGTAAGTTCAACCATCAACGAAATCTCGGCACTCGTTTAAGTTTGTTACAAGCCTTGGACCCGTGTCTTTGGCCTCGCAGTCTATTCTTCTGAATACTGTTGCTACTGCTTTCCAGGCCCCATACTCTCTGAGCGTCGCAGCTTCCGTACGGTACGTATTCATATGTCACGAAGTGGGCACACATCTCAACTCATCCTCTCACAGAATTGGAAACCTGCTGGGTGAAACGAATCATAAACGGGCAGCGATGACAGCCAATGTATCTATTGTGCTTGGGCTCGTTCTCGCTGCGTTATTTAGGTAACTGATATCAATCCATTGTCCGGTATTCTTTCTGATCCACGGCCGACAACCAGCGCTGTTATCTTTACATTCCGCCATTCGTGGGCCTATCTTTTCAACGACGACCCTGGTATTTCTGTCAATCTCGTGGACAAATAGGTTCACTTACCTGTCCGATGACAGAGGTTGTCGCGCTTGTAGCATCGGTGCTGCCAGTGGTCTCCCTTGTGGAGTTCGTTGACTTCACGAATGGTGTTACTGCGGGGATATTAAGAGCTCGTGGAAAGCAGGTGCGAGACCCGCCATGTATTCACCTGCTCAATTGCTTATGTCCATAACTTCGCCAGATGGTTGGTGCAGGGCTTAATGTCTGGTAAGATGCCGTTGAAGCGAATTGCCATGCCTGCTCGAGACTCTTGACTCATCTTGCGTATTATCCCCATTGCAGTGGTTATTATTTGATCGGCCTTCCTATCGGGTTCTTCCTCGCGTTCAAGCAGGACTTGAGGCTTACCGGGCTGTGGTGGGGCATCACTGCAGGGACCTGTTTCGCCTCGGTTGTAGCTACATACCTATGTATCCAAACAGATTGGAAAGAAGAAGTGAGGAAGGCGCTTGTTCGGCTCGCGATGGATAAAGCAGCACCTGAACTTCTGGAAGACGAGGAGGACTCGCTGTACGAGAACGGGATGGGGAATGGCTTCAGCTCGGAGACTTCGCCGGTGCAGGGATGATTCTGTCTCCTGGAGATATGAGACGCTTACATCAAAATTTTCGCAGCCAGCTTATATAGTTGATGGTGATTTAGATGCTACCTCACCCGAGTCTCCCAATATGAGATAGTTGCCATAAATGTGTAGGTAACTAGACAGGGACACAAGGCACGTTCGCATCGACTTCCATCCCCAACTGGAACAGTGATAGCCCAGATATCGGATACAGGTGCTCGCACTCAGGCCCGCACCCATTGCCAAGAGAGCGAAAAAAGCGCAGCAATGTGTAAATTGCTGTTGGACAGGAAGGATGGGCTTGACGCCGCGGATGGCTTGCAAGTCACGCCATCAACTTCATGACCAACGATGGACAAGGCCACTGTGGGCCGACTATCCGCCTGACAGTTACCTGATCAAGCTTCTAACCCGCACTGCCAGGAGGTGAGCATACCCGAATTACGTTTGTTTCAATGGTTTATCTTCGGCGAATCGATGGTCATGAGTCGTCCAACTCGTCTCGCTCAGTCCTTCTCCCAACCCACCTGTCGAGCGCTGTTTCTTGCTTGGATTGTCGGCTGAAGTCGTCTTCGTTCGATGGGGCATCTCTCTGGTGGAACGCCTTCATCTCTTCCTCAAGACTATGCCATTCTGGCGCACTTTGCCGGCGAGCGCGATGAACATCGTGACGTTGCGCAAGCTCAGGAATTCATCCCTGATATTGAGGATGAACTGCTAACACCTAGTGAATCCGTCTCATCAATGAAAAAAGATTTCTTCACTTCGTCGAGTTCTGCACGAGAGACTGGGAAGATGACACCTGCAGACCCCGGTTGGCAGCCACCTGCCACTGAAACTACACCTTTGCTCTTACCTCCCATACCCCGGATCGAAGAACATGCCAAACGTGACACTTGCGGAAGCGACGGTGTCCTATCGATGTTCTGGGAAGAAGTCGGAATTCTGTTCAAGTACTCTCTTCCCGTGTTTGGGTTGGTATCCTCTTCCTCTCAGATTACACTCGTGCTGAAGCGGAATGCTGCAGTACCCACGTGTTTGAGCACAGTATCATCATGACTTCCGTGGTGTCCATTGGGCATATTTCGACTATCGCCCTCGCTGCCGCGACAATCGGATTCATGACAGCCAATGTCAGCGGTCTCAGTATTATCCAAGGTATGGCAAGTGCCTTGGATACTGTCTTGCCAAGCGCGTGGACCTCTGGTGAGCCAAAGCTGGTCGGTTTATGGACTCAACGTATGGGTACGTGCGGATGATCCTTGGTTTGAGGAAGAATGCTTACCCCTCTGTTATGACAGTTGTTCTTCAGATTCTCGTTTTGATTGTGAGTGCTTGCGTGACGGTCAAGGGTGTTATACTGAGTGCATATTAGCCCATTTATGCGATCTGGATGAATGGCGAAAGCCTACTTTTGGTGCTGAGGCAAGATCCCGAGGTCGCGAGATTTGCGGGCCTATATTTGAAGTGGGCGTCACTGAGTTTGCCAGCGTATTCCTTCAATTGCGTTTCAAGGTGGAGTTTCTTTCCATTCTCACATGATATTATGCTAATGATACATTCAGACGCTATTTCCAAGCTCAAGGTGACGATGCAACACTTTGGTTGCATCCGCACTGTGCTAACGTTTCCCTCTAGGCTTGTTTGCTGTACCTGCACGTATCATTGTCTTCGTCGCACCCATCAATATCATTCTGAATTACCTCTTTGGTAAGTGCCCTGTCAGCTTGGTCTTATCGAACGGAGACATGATGGGTTATCCTAGTGTGGGGACCTGATTCGATTCGTCTCGGTTTTATCGGGGCGCCGATTGCTACTTCTATCTCCTACAATCTTATCTCAATTATATCCATTATCTATGGTCTATTTTTTGTTGAACGGACCGCCTGGCATCCGATATCAACGCGATGTTTCACCTCTCTGGGAGTCCTGGCGAGGTTGAGCGTGGGCAGTGTTGGTAGGTGCCTATGACGTAGAATGTTTTACGGCCCGTCGGCTCAGCGTCGAATTATAGGTCAAGTCGCTTCAGAGTGGTGGTCCTGGGAGCTTGTTGGACGTACGTAACATCTTCATCTTGCCAAAGTTGAAACGACTCACATGGAATGTTCTTAGTCGCGGCTAGCTTGTGAGTTCCTTGACGCGGTTCAAGTTAGCGAAAGAAGCAGGCACGGGACTGAACGACTATCTTCAGCCTGGGACCTATATCTTTGGCAACGCAATCCGTGCTCCTATCCACGACTTCTTGTACTTTCCAAGCGCCATATGCTCTGGGAATTGCAACGTCCGTTCGGTTGGTTATTTATGTTTTTCCGTCGCAGGGCCCATGGCTTACGACTGTGCCAAAGAATCGGCAATCTCCTCGGGGAGAAGAATGCGAAACGTGCGGGTGTCTCCGCGAACGCCGCCATCCTGCTTTCCGTCGCTCTCGCGCTGTTTTTGAGGTCCGTGAGCCCGTGAATACTCCCTTCCGCTTCCTGCGATTGATGTCGGTCTTAGCGGCATACTCCTGACTTTCCGCAAGACATGGGGATATATGTTTAACAGTGACATTGGTGCGTAGGGGTTCTTTTCTTCTCGTGTTTCTATTATGATGACTAATCCGGTCTATCGCAGAGGTGGTCACACTAGTCGCGGCAGTTTTGCCTTTAGTGGCACTCGTGCAAGTTTGTGATGACAGTGGAGCTGTGATCTCAGGGATACTGCGGGCTCGAGGCAAGCAGGTACGTCATTCCCCTCACGACAATCTGATCACCCAGCGAGTGATCTATGGATTATAGACCTTGGGTGCAATGGTCAACATCAGGCAAGCTAGATATTCGTGCGTATTCTAGATGACTTACGGATGGGATGTTTGACAGTGCATACTATTGTCTCGGTTTCCCTATCGGCCTCTGGCTGACATTTAAGCAACACTTTGGATTGTTCGGCTTATGGTGGGGTCTCAACATTGCCATGATCTGGGCTGCCTCGATCGGCATCTATCTTTGCGTGTCGACTGACTGGCAAAAGGAGGTCGAGAAGGTGATGGCCCGTTTGGCTGTGGACAAAGCCTACGAACAACGAAGAATGGACGAAGAATATACCCACTAAGGGCGGGTATAACGACGAGCACGAACACATGGCGCTTATGACCCCAAATTCTTGTAGATATCATCAGCTGAACATCCCCATTGCTACTAGCTTTAGATACAAACCCCAAATGTGACTCCGATGTAAAACATTCAACAGAGCGGCATCGTTTCGACGAGATTTTGAAATCGCTGTCGATCAATACTTAGTCTTGAAATTGTGATGCCCTGAAGAGAGACTGTTAGGGTTGTCTAATCTCACGTCTCATCAACTTGGTGGACTTGGCGCACCACCGGCAGAGTCGTAATTTGTTCTCCAACTAACTTATCATGACCTTCCAACTTCATCTTACCGCAACACAGATGGATGACCGCTATGATCGGGAAACCACGGCCGAACGTACCTCAGAAACCGTAGCGGGCTGACTCGGAAACAACTTGGGTGAGAGCCTGAGAACGACAACAGGAACTCTCTGCGAACTAAGTGGATTCGGAAATAGCTCTCCCCAGAGTACGACAAATAGTACTTGATCCTGAAGTCACCGCGGCTTCTTCAGTTTGTCTCCATGACCGGTCGGTGTCCGTCGCCGACGCGTTGCCAGCTCATGATTTCGCTTAGTTGGGGTAACGGTACTAGAACCGCTTGCTCCATCAATCGTGTTTCAAAACGGCCGCCCTCTTCTTTTAGATAGTCCCAAGTTCCAAACAGCTACAGTATCTAAGACACTAGTCTCGCCCAGTAGTTTTGGTCTTCGCCTCGGTAACCCTCGGTTTTAGGACGTGACAGCGTCAGGGTGTCAGCCCCGCGCATCCTAAAACGGCTTGTTCAAGACTACCAAGACACTCCATTAGACGGAGAAACCGTCATTCTCCAGAATAAGACATCTCTCAATGCAAACACCGAAATAGTTCAGTGTAGTTTCTCTCGATGGGTGCCCCTTTTTCAAAATGCCTTTCATATCAGGATGTGTGTACATCGATGGATCTTGTTAGACATGGTTCAAAGCTCTCATGTACAGTCAATTCAACAAGGCGCTCGAACCAACTTTTTTGTGAGCCTCACTAAAATGGCACTGTCTCTGTCATGCCGAGAAAGCCCCCCACACCCCATCGATTATCATTAAGGTGATGGTACGATTGGGGCTTCTCTTGTTATTCCGGTCCTATTCGGATCTCTGATAGAAGTGGTACACAGGCGGGGAACACGAGCCCATAGGCTGGCGCTGGATATGTACCACCTGACTTGTGTGCCTCGAACTCCGAGTCATGATGGGGATTTCTGAACGCGTGCAACAAGTTTCTCCGCGTCTACTCGCCCACCGTGCATTGCTGGCAATCATATCTCGGTTTTCAGTCGGATATGAAGGCGGTCCCTCTGCGGGAACCCTCCGGACCAAGTGTTCATGGTGATAGAATCGGGGACCGGGACGCTTCGCTGGATGAACCCGGAATCGAAAAAACGAGTGTTTTGGTCGAGAGCGCGGAGGCTACAGTCTATATGAACGCGCGTCGTACTAATCTCGGTTATGTGGAACACGGGCGGTGACTTTGCTTCTTTGCCGATCATTTGTTTCATGGTTTCGAAACTCGAGTTTGACCTGGGGAGCGCAAGCGTCCGACTTTTTTCGGATTACGATGACGAGGTGCTGTCACCCGTCAATATATCGAGGTTTTATCGATGATTTTATCGGCGTCCCGATGTAATGAACGGTATCATTAGCTCGCTCCCAAGCTCGTCATAGATGAGGTTGTTGACACACATGTGCGTGGTCATCGTTCTCATGCAAATCGCAACAAGGAAATTACACAAAAGCATCGTTCAGTGTTGTGATTGCAAAAGATATGTGAATAATACAGCGTGCGTAGGGTATAGGTGCTGACTACATGAGAGTCTTCGATACAATGAGTGTCTATGAGGTTTCCAAAAGTCTGTCGAGACAGAAAAGGAATAGAAAGGCATGCACAGCACGATTTTTTTTATAGCTTTGCAATCACTGGCTGCATTTTGTTAAGGTATGCTGAAGCGACGACGCTGCCAGTGTCCTTGTTGATAACCTGACGAGCTAATTAGCATCGGTCGCATTGTCATCTTTCAGGGTCGTTTACCTCGCATCGGGCACTCATGATGCGGGAGCCCATGGCAATGGAAGTGCTGATAATCCGGAGACAGGTACCACTGTACGAGCGATGTTAGCTCACCATGTCATGCTACGAGATAACAAAGAACTCACGCAGGGGCAGGCGAGTGAAAGAGTACATTCATGGCCTGTGTGACACCGACGCCGTTAACGTTCTGGATCAGACCCAGAGCGACAAGCGGTGTACTGCAGCAGTTGTCAATTAAGAAAGCGAGGCATCCGCCATGGAGCATTCCTGCTCCATTCAGCATACCTAGGGAACATGGTTGTCAGACGACTCTCTTCCCGAGACTGGTTACGAACGAACACCTACTTTTGTTCACGACCACTTCTGCTGTCGTAGTGGCTTCCGTTCTGCCTTGTTTTTCTTGGCTCTCGAGCGCGCTGATGTCAACGAACTTGACTGCCTTGGCGACGGAGTGGCCAAAACATTGTTCGTCACCGGCACCGTATGCGATGAAGGTGTTCAGGATGAGTTGCTTGACACGGGGCGAGACATTGCCCTGTATTTTGGAAGCATCGCCACAGTTGGAGAGAGATGCAGGGTCGACCCATGCTTTGCGTGGGCGATTTGGAGTGTCATCGTAGATGACAGACGGAGAGGATGTAGGGGATGCAGAAGGGGTACGAGTACGGGTGTATGTTTCAAAAGCAGGAGAGGCAGCGCTAGCGTAGACTGTAGAGGACCTTGAAGACATGATGACTGAAATCTATGGGGAAGGTGTGAGATGCGAGACAAGGGAGTATCATAGCGCTTGATATTTATCCAAAAACTCGAGGCGGGAGGGGACTCGGTATGAAATGAAATGAACTGGAATTGGTCGCTTGGCTAAAATTAAGGTGTTTCATCGTGAGTAGCACCGCGAGCTTCCATAGAGCTTCTTGATGCAGAAGCTTCCCGTGCCAGAATTGGATTGATCCAATGTGCGAAAACGATCCCCACGTGGATTTTGGTGGAATCATTTCGAGGGTCAATCAGGTGCCCACGAGTATGATGCAGGGGCGACAGGGTGCGACAGACCGAATCTCTTGCAGTGTTATCCTGTCAGTGACTATCACCCAAGGGCTATCGGGAACAAACCTGGTGAATCGGAAAACCAAGACATTGTTTGTACGTCAATCGATGTACCTCTGCCTAAAGCTCTGGCCAGGCGTCGTTGCTATCCCTCGATGGAAGAGTCGCGACCGCGCGCTCGACGGTCCTCCGCGAACCCGCAGGTGAGAATCAGAGCCATTTGTCAGACGAGACATGAAATTGAAATCCCTCGACGACTCCGCTGGATGAACTTGAACCGCATGTTAGTGTGCTAAGTGGGGCTCCTGAATCGGATAGAGGGGATTTGCCGGGATGTTCCCAAGGTGGTCACGTCGTGAAAGAAAGCGGGGCACGCGCCTGATGAAAAACCGGCGGAACAGTTGGACGGTGGAAGTTTATGAATGTTCTGGCCGAACAAGTAAAGGTTGTTCCCAAGCCAGGCGGGTTTTCGAAAAGGACTCTGGTTAATCTCCCACGTTGGCTGCCGTCAACAAGGTGGGTCATGGATTTTCCTTCACGAAAGGAGGGGCGGATCGAGCTCTCGCACAGTGCTTGGATACTCCTTCATGGATGTACTGAGAACTTGAACATCCACGTTCCTCGCTGATATCCCCAACAACCTGGGTCTTCTCTCTCAGAGTACACAAAGCTCGAAATGGTGCGAATCACCTATCTTTTCGCATTCGTACCTGGACAGCATCAAAAAAGAATGACCGCACGGCGGGAATACATACGAGACGGTACTACTACTAGGAAGCCACCTCAAAGCACCTCGTTTGGGAGACAACCTGGAAGCCCATAACCACCGGAAATGACGTCCGACTCTCTCGCAAGTGTGTCGTTTGGTAGTCAAGGCCCAAGAAGTATCGCGACATTACGATGTGGCACTATTTACGGGTTAGCCCCTGAATAATAGAGCCGAAGTATGCTCAAGAATCCAAGGCGGAACGAGAAGGACAAAGATGCGCTACCTTCAAACTTTACGTCGAAAACATCAGTAATCAGATTCCATTCATAGACGGCGTTGCAATCCACTTACATACGAACTTGTGAACGTACCAGAATAAACCAAGATAACCGTGCACACATTGCGGAAGCGGAACGTTAGGTTGACCAGTCCAGGACATGGCAACAATGTTCTTGATATGAAGCTTTCGAGAACTCAGCGCGTATCGAGCATGTGCTCACTTTGTGCGCACGAAAGCAAGAATAGATCCAAAAAACTCACGCGAGATCGACGCGAAGGTACACGTTGGAGTGACAACCACATGCAAGTTCACGCATACAATATACGTGCCAGAGGTGGCATATTATGGTCTGTCATCGTCATGTGCTTGAAGAACGCACAACTACCAACAGCACTCATGTTGGATATGCCGCATAGTCGTCTGAAGCGCAAGTATAGTCAACCGCCTATAAATGATATGCATTACAATATTAGACACCAATGGCTGATACTTTTCAAGGTGGACACACAAGGGCCTGCCAGTACGTTTCCAGTCGTGTCTTGTTTAAAATATGCTGGCGCATCGATTGGCTGGGCCCGCAAAAGCCTTAAATGCATTGATCCTGTATCTTTCCAAACCGACGTTAGAGAGACCTTTTCATGCCACTGGGTTGGTAGACGTGAACTGAAGCCCCTCATACAACCATTCAGATTTACTCTTGCCATTGACCAGGATAGGCATGAGCGATCGTTTCCTGATAAGCGGCGCTAAATGAAAGATAGATTCAGTAGTCGATTGACCACCTTCATGTTTCATGTATCTTCCAGCGATTCGAACTAATGCATCGTACCTTGCTTCCTGGCCCGAGTTGCATGAGAATAGGCGCGAAGGTTCACGTTCAAATGAGCTTTATATCTATGCCACGAAGCCTGTAATTTGCCAATCTTGTTGAAGGCAATTATGATCGTGGTCGAAGTCCATAGTAAATGTTCTCCGAGTCCGATCCGAGCTTCAGCGGGCATCGCAGATAAGTCATTTAGCTAACGTGTCAAAAATAAGTAATTGATTAATTAAAATCAATACCTATCGACGCGCGTCCCCTGACATCGACGCGTACGATCGCCATCACTACTTGACCACCAACTACCACGACATGGAGACCTCCTTCGCACTCACAGGAAAAGGCTACGTGATCGTCGCTGCAGACACCGTTGCAGCCCGATCCATCGTGAAGATGAAGAACGACCAAGACAAAATCAAAGAAGTCAGCTCTCACCTACTCATGGCATACTCTGGAGAACCAGGTCAGTTTCAGCCTTGCATACACCCATCCATTTGGGTTGTTTCTTGTCGAATGATTAACTGACCGTAACTTTGGAAATTCATTAGGCGATACGCTCCAGTTCGCAGAGTATGTCGAACGAAACATTCGCTTGTACCAAATCCGTCATCTCTATCCCCTTCGTCCTTCTGCTGCTGCTTCATGGATACGTCGTGCACTTGCAGAGTCCCTCAGATCACGAAACCCTTACACCGTCAACCTGCTCGTCGGCGGATATGACCTCGCGGAGCACAAGCCGAACCTCTACTGGATAGATTATTTGGGAACGATGATTGATGTGCCTTTCGCTGCACATGGGTATGGAAGTTACTTCGCATTGAGTTTGCTAGATAGGTGCGCGTTCATATCACTGTGTTGGGTAACTCAAATCCGAATCAGTGCTCACGACTTATCACGGTCAGATACCACAACCCGGAAGCCTCCCTCGAAGAAGGCTTGGCCACGCTCAAACGTTGCATCGAGGAAGTCGCCAAGCGGTTAGTTGTCAGCCCTGAAAGGTACAAAGTGAAAGTAGTCGACAAAGATGGCATTCGGGAGGTTGAGCTCTAAAGTTGTGTTTCTATCCTCAAATTGTATCATCGCATTAACCCCATCCTTATCCACGACGCCACCAGTCAATTCGATTCAATTCAATAAGTACGTCCCTTCGGCGCGATCACCGCCCATGATTCTCTCCGTCTTCTTCTCGCAAACCACAACACTTTTAATGCGTCCGATAACCACCTCCAGTTCGTCCATGTGACAAAGGCTCTGCGCAGCTTTCTCTACGTCCGATCTCCGTAATCTCGGTCCCCAGATACTTTCTGAATAAGCATCCACGAGCCGAACCTCCCCCATTCGAGCCATTCTTCCCTGGCAGAACATCCCAGCAACAGTTTGTGGATGTAAAAAGGTTGCCTGACCGATATAGAGTGAATGTAGGCTAGGAACGTCTTCTATTAATGGGGGAATCGGCCCCTCCCTGGATGAACCTGACCCTGTCGCAAAGCTGATGTTCGTCACTTTTATTTCCCTGACGTTTCTCCAGGACGTGAATTGCTCGAAGAGGCAAGATGCCACGGGTGCGATAATCTTCCAGAATCCATCGGTCAGAATAAAAACGAGGTCCAAACTTTGAGAACGAGGTCGCAATGAAACATATCGAAAGAATTACTCACAGCAGTGGAGAAATGGTGATCAGGATCTGGCCCCGTCCACTCGAACACGTCTGGACTTTTTCGATGGGAAATTTGTTTTGACAAATCGAGCACGGATGAGTTCGCTATGGTCTCTCACCTGACCGCTCGCAACCCTTCCGCGAGAAGCTCGATCGCTGTGTCTCTCGAATACGAATGCATTCGTAGACGTAGGCATCTCAACCGTGCGTCCAAGTCGTCTGCTTCATCCTCAGCAGCAATCTCGATCCTAGCCCCGGCTCCAGTTCCGGCCCTACGCGCCGTGCCAGCCTGAGCCCACGCCAAGGCAACCTGTTGACATTTGACGAGCGTCTGATGAAGATACCCAAACACGCCCAACTCTCTCTTTCCCGTGAGATCGACCGTGAGCGATCGAGGGACGACAAGAGTAGATTCCCGAGTACTACCGACCGCGCCGGCAAATAGCTGAAGCTGTTTCGACGACGTAAACCGCAGATGTGTATAAAGTCGCTCGCGTCCCACGTCGTGAAAGAGCCGAGAGACGCGGAGGATGGTGCTCGGGATGCGGGAGACGTCGATGGCGGTGTGGATGACGAGCTCTATGATTTCGTGTGGTAAGTCGAGGAACGTGAGCGACATGCCAATGAGGTCTGGAGGTCTGGATTCTAGGTTGGATGGGTGTGGGCGTCATCGATATCCGGATCGGCCCGCCCGGGTACCGATGTTAAGCCGATTGTACCCCAACGAATATTGGATCGTACCAGCAAGCATTATGAAATCGACGTCCTGGGCCACCCCTGAAGCCTGCTGCGAACGAGAGAAGAGGTCAGCGCTCACGTTAGCGATGTACCCACATGAAAAGGTAAATCGAAAACCGGATGTACAGTTGATCAGTCCCATCTCCGTGTCGTGAGATTCACCGAACCCCATGAAGGGGAAACTAGGAGTGGGAAGTCACCAAGTCACGGCGGTTGCCACTGGGGGACATGTACGACTCAGGCTTGGGTAGTCCTTGTCCGTGTCCTTTCCTAGCTGAGTTTTTCTGACAGAAAACGTCCCTAGAACATCGTGAATCGAAAATCGAAATTTTACGCCCTCACCGTACGATAGCCCTGAACCGTCCGAATGAACGTGTCCAACGAATCGATAAAAATGTTGGATACACAAGAAAAGGGAATTTCTCGGATCATCAAGTCAAAACCACAATGACCGATGAGCACGTCGCCAGGCTGGAACGTGAACCACTTGGAGTTGTCTTCCTCCCAACATCTTGGCCCTGTAGCACCGTAAAATGCCAAGGGTTGAGAGCACACGAACCAAAGGCATGGTGGATTCAGATACTTACTGTACGGGCCCACAACCTCGGGCTCGGCACATCCAAAAGGAGATGCTTCGTGCTTACTCTCAGCTGCTGATGGCAGCATGCAACCGATGGGTATCGGCGACTGGAACTATGTGGTAGATGTCTGAGACGCTCAAGAACCTAGCACCCATGCATCACTGAGATAACAGATGTTACCATGGGGTACAACTCACCTCAAGCTTGACTGAAAAATCCTTCTCAAAACTTTCGAGGACCGCCATAGAAGCCAGGCAACGATACGCCCGAAGGTGCCTTACGGCATACAAGTCTGCGACCTCGAAGGCAAAGGTACTTGACGGTTAATCTAGGGACCAAGACGCTACGTCCCGTGGCCGAGTGATCGTACTATCCTTTTGGTCTATACCATGGATGTCTTAAAAGCCGCAAGACTCGCCTTATGATCCCAAAACCGATTCCTTGCCCGAATGTTTGAAGACTGGGCGAACACCTACGTATGCGCATGCACCCCGGCCCCGCTCTTACATCGTCCAGCAACATCTCACCAATCCCAAGTTAAAGGATCAAACACATCCAGATTGCATTCCTCGATACAGCACAACATACACGCACACCCCCGAACTCTAATCACTCTCATCCATCTACAAACCCAAACCCGATCAGCATCCACATCGCAATCCCCCCGAAACAAAACCACTCACCGCACTTGCCAACCTCCCCTTTGCCCTCGTCGCAGCAGCCCTCGTCGACGTCCTCCCTGACGGCGCAAAACTCAACGTCGTCTGTTGAGATGAAGACGCCCCACTAGCACCCTTTGCTTTACTCCCGGACGCTTTCGTCGCTGCCTTTTTCGCGGGTGCCTTTTTCGTCGTTTGACTACCACGTAGCCGCACTAGGATTAGCGTGCATGCCCCAGGACGAAAAGAAACAAGACGGAACGCACCTCAACACAGCGGCCCTATTCGTCCTCTTCGGTTTCTCGTCCTCCTCTTCATCTTCATCGTCATCCAACTCAATCACCTCCGCTTCATCCTCCTCCTCACTCACCACTGCCACCTTCTTACCCCTCCCCTTCGCGGGCGCCTTCTTCGTAGTCGTCGTCGTCGTCTTGGTAGCGGCGGTCTTCTTCGCGGGGGCTTTCTTCTTTGGTGCAGGCGCTTCTTCTTCGAAATCGGATCCTGCCATGTCGACGTCCATCGTCATCGAGTCGACAGAGGCGCTATCGTCGTCATCTTCGGCTCGAGCTTTGCCTTTACCCTGTTTGCGACTGGGTGTGAGTGGCGCATCGAGCTTAGCAGGGAGGGTTAAGCTGGAATGTGCACCTTGGATTTGGTAGTTTTTCCTGGCTTAGCGTGTTCGGCGTAATCCTGTTCATGTTGTTCTCTCACTTTGTTCACCTATGTCGAATATGTGAGTGAGGCGGTGTGCGTGTGCGGTGGGGGACATACGACGTCATCCAGATCTTCCTCGTCTACTTCCCCGTTTGCTTGTACGCCTTTCACAAGCGCTCTCAACGCCGACGATACATGACTACCCACATCAATCATCAGTCACCCGACCCTGCACAAAACACACCACCCAGCCGACTCACTTTGCAATCGCATGCGAATCATCCTTTTCCACAAACATCTGAATCGCATCCGACATCCCCACCTCTCCCAACAACTGCAACTCCTGCGCCACCAAATACTCTTTCACCAACGTATGTACCCTTACCTTTGCCAGCTTCTCTGAGATGCTTAACTCGGGGTCGTCGATGCTGAGCGTGGGTTCGTCGGCGGTGACTTTGGGCGTGCGGCTGGACTTTTTGGCACGATGGAAGACGAGGACGTCTCGGGGGTTGGCGAGACGACCTTGGAATTCTTGGCCGAAGCGGTGGGGGTTGGACATTTCGCTGACGCCAGTTGTATCGACCTGTCGGCAAATGTTGGGGGAGTAGTTCAGGAGAGGAAAGGGCGAGAAATACCTTGAGTCGAACGAGGGGGAGCATCCGCGGAAGTTCCTCCTCACCATCTTCAACCGCTCGTTTATTCCGGTCATCCCAGAGTTCATTAGCCCGATCGATGAGCGCATTGACCTACCATGTCGTATCGTCAGTGTCGATACTCGCTGCAAGTAATGATTTGCAGACCCGTGATTTCAAAAACTTGGACACGGAGATTTGGTCATTCATATCAAATCCTTCCTCTTCAGCAGCTTCACTAAGCACAAGGTCTTCGACCACGAACGGTCGGACCGTCCGCAAAGGTATTGGTTTGAGTTGAAACTCTTTTCCTTGGATCTCCAGCAATGCGACTTGTCTGCGGACGATGAATCAGAACAACTCAAGGGCTACCGCATGGATGTAGATTCACTTTTCGATGGCCTCGCCGTCCGCGAGGGACGTAGCCACGGACGAACCTGGTTGTGTAATATGGTACCGCTTGCCTGCAACTGGTTCTGGCACGATCCGACAATCGTGTTCGTGGCCCCATACGACAAGATCCACGCTGTCATCGAACATGCCCTCAGGGACCGACTCCTGTGGTCCATGTCGCACGCTACCCAACGTGATGCGGCGTCCAACAAAATGCACATCAGGTCCAGCACGAGAATCAAAGCAAGAGGAGCACGCATACATACCGATTTTGATGCAAAAGCAAGATATTGAACCACTTGTCCTTGTCTTTTGGCATAAACATCCTCACGCGATTACTCCTCAACTCGAAATGCATCCGTTGATCTTTCACATTGCCCACGCCATACATACCGAGGCGGGTCGTACCCTTGCTGAGGAGGACGGGACGGATGGCGATACCGGATTGGGCGGCGTCGGTGTTCGAGACGGGGAGGTCGTATTTGCCCATGTAGTTCAACAGACCGGTGACGGAGAGAACGTCGAGCGCACAGAGAGCACCTTGCTAGAGAGAGAAAAGGAGAGGAGTGGTGAGTTAGCAGGGTGAGGTGCAGGGGTGTGGGGGGAGGCTCACCGGGCCAGCGCCTTGAGGGTCATCGTGGTTGCCATGGATGGAAAAGACAGGTATGCCGACGTTGAGATTGGGATCGTCGTAGTTGATCGCGGGGAAACTGGGTGAGGTCAGTTGGGATGGAGGAAGAGGAGTGATGATGGTTCTTACCTGTAGCCTTCGGCCTTCCCCTCGAGGGGGTCGCTCATGAGCTCAACTTGGACGGGTTTGTTGCTGAGGGTATATTCGCGCAGGAGAGCGATGACTTGGTATAGACATTCTCTGGAGGGTCTGTTCTCGTGGAACAAGTCTCCTGCAAGGAGAATAAAGTCCACCTAGAGGAATGCTGTCAACACGTGTAGGGCGACATAGGGGCATTTAGAGCGGAGGAGCAATAAGCATGGGCAGTCAGTCCATGAATGGACTAGAACAACTGCAGTGATGGTAAAAGAGGAAAGGAAGAGTATAATGGTCAAGAAAGAGGGAACACCACTGACATTGTTCTTGACCGCAAGCTGCAGAATTTCTTTGAAGGTGTTGATCGAGTCCTGACCTCTAATTGGGTCTCGTTCCAAGTACCCGATGTGATTGTCCGTCGCAAGCAAGATTTTTATCGTATTGTCAGGGTCTAAGACGTGTTCAGCACTCAACGCTAGTTGTCAGAGGGTGGTACTCGCCGACATTGGCAATGTTGGGTTGGGATGGTGCCGAGTCTCGACCGTCGTCAGACATGTTATCCTCGCTGCTCTACTCGTTGTCGCTGTTCTCTGTCGTGCTCGTCGTTATGCGCGATGAGCTCACTGGTAGCGTCAATTAATGAGAGTAACCCTGAGGGTTGATTGACGCGACGCGTTTCACTCTCACGCGCCTGTATGAGGAGCGTGAGTCTGCACAGCGTCGACTTTGCTGCGGCTCTTTGACCACCCGTGTGGTCTCCAACCCCCGGTTGATCTCTCATTCTTCTTCTTTCCTCTCCCTCAAAACAAAATTTGGTATCGACCTAAAGACTCGTCGACGGTGCTTGAAACTCTCGATACCAGCTTTTTATCGACACCAGGATGTCACCACAAAGCAAGGCCCAGCAACAGAACAACCACCTCCTCGTAGTAAGTCGTACGCGCTAATCATCGGTCAAGAGCTGAAAGGATGCTTAGTTGGGGACGGTCTCGTTCTATCTTGTAGCTGCATTGGCGGTATGTTCAGTTCTCGCTCGCGGTGCTCGATTTATGCTGACAGCCCTTGTTAGATGGTTATGGCGTATGCAGATTTCCCGCCATCGTGCCAACTTTAATTACTTAGGACAATCCATAGGAATAAATGGGTGCTGAAGACGACAGAAGCCCCCCTCTTTTTCCTCTTCTCCCAGCTCGTGATTGCCGTCGTCCTCTTCCTCGCTGCACACGCAGCACGACTCATCCAAATCCCGCTTTACATCGACGCCCAGCTCATCAAGGGACTTGCACCCAACGTCTTCCTCAACGTTCTCGGACTGAGGTGAGATCTCCTTGGTATCCTGTTAGTTCCACCTTACCCCAGCTCGAATGCAGCTTCAGCAACTACACCCTCAAATTCGTCGATGCCTCGTTCTACCAAGTCGCACGTGGCCTCCTCCTACCATTCACCGTCGCAACTTCCTACATCTTCCTCCAAGCTCGTCCCTCCCTTCGCATCCTCCTCTCCTGCAGCGTCGTCACCCTTGGGTTTTTCGTCGGTATCTTCCTCGATGGTACCGACATCCCTCTGCTTGGCATCGCATTTGGTGTCGCTAGCTCTGCCATCACCGCTGTACACTCGGTCGTGATCAAGAAATCCCTAGATGTCGTCAAGGGCAGTGCCATCAACCTCTCATGGTACACCAACCTCCTCAGCGCTGTCCTCCTGATCCCCGTCATCATCCTCGCAGGCGAGGTACCCGAAATCATGAAACTATTGGCGGCATCTGATGAACTCGTATCATCACCTGGCGCCATTTCGCCGCTCTACACGTTCATGTGGGGCTCTCTCATCACTGTAAGTTGCCCCCCCCGGGTCTGTGCGGTGGAATTTCGTTAATGGATCATAGGGCTTCTTTGGCTTCTTAATGAGTCTCGCAAGTCTCTTATCCATCAAAGTGACTTCTCCGATCACACATATGGTCTCCTCCGCCGTCCGTGGCGTCGCTGCGTCGCTGCTGGGCAGGTGGCTCTTCGGTGAAACCATTACCACGGGACGGGCCTCATCCATTGCAATCATCCTCAGTGGTTCGATGGACTACACCTGGGTGAAACACGTTGAATCACAAGCGCCCAAATCCGGCGAACGAGATGGGACTCGGTACGAACGAGTGCCTTTGGAGGACATTGAGGCTGGGAAGACTGGTTCGTCCCAGTCTCAGAAGCCGGAGTGAGCGTTCGTCGTCGGTGGCACATGAATCCCGGAAGAGGCTTGTCAATGGACCTTGCACATCGTATGCCCATGATACCCCCCATGGCGCTCGAACCAGGGCTTGGTTCTTGTTAGATACAGTAACATGCTATACTTGGTATAATGACGTCGATCGTATTGCACTCGTACTTGCACTTTTTTTGTACCCAGTTCTCACTAGATTTCCTTCACTGTCATCTCGTGGATGTCGTTGTGAGCCGTGGCAGAGTGTTTGAGTGAGTTGTGAATTCGTTGGGTTCGATAATGATGAATGCGATCGTACTAGACTACTAGTAAACTCAAGCCTCAATATCGATCATCCGAGTTCCATGTCCATACTCCCTCTTCTACCTCTACCTCTACCTCCCCAAATCCAAACCCGATCCCAACCAATACCCTCACGCGATAACAATGTTCGGATGCTGCGTCGCAGGCCGTCTTCTCCAAACAAACCTCCAACAAATCGACGATACGCACGCCCTGTTCGAGATCTCGGCCGCTGAAAACATCAATCACATCTGTGTTTTTCTCCTCGGTACTGGTTAGTCTTCGCGCATTCTAATATGTGTCGGCACTCGCAATGTTGACGCGCAGGTGACCAGTTTTCTTTCCAGAGGGGTATGGCGCGACGGTACATTTCTTTTGGCCAGGTAAAGGGTCTCAGGTGTTAGGCATGTACGTACCCCCTCCCCCTTCCTCACGCCCATGGTCACGCACTGCTACGCTAGGCTCTCCAACGACAAACCCTCCGCCATATTCCGTCTCCGATCTACCTTTACCTCCCCCTCCAACCCCTCCTCTGGCATAATCACCCCCGCCCCCTTCGCCTCTTTCGCTAACTCGCCCAGCAATCCGACCGGCCAGAGCATCACAGCCATCCTCGGCTTCGCCATCGAACCTCTCCATGCCGCTGCTGCTCAACTCGCCGCCTCGGGGGCAGGGGCAAGACAGTCTACAGTTGCGGCGATGGGATTGGACGCGGGAGTGTTGGCAGAGAAGATTGCGAAACATTTGTTGAATTATGTGGCGGGTTTCGTTCCTGTGGGAGGGACGGGCTCAGGGGCGGGGATGGAGAGTGTGATACCGATGAGTGTGATTGTGAGGTGGTATGAGAGTTTTGTGAGTAAGGTCAGGGCAGGCGGGACGGCGTTTTTGGAGAGGGAGGGGTAGGGTTCTTTGGGCCTTGAAAACTTCGAGGCAAGTCTAGCTTTCATTCAGTGGGTGGGGAGTGCACAGGCTCTGATGACGTTCATTTGTAGGTTTCGACGGGAGGAGTGGTGCCAGGAGGATAATCTCGAATCTCGCTAAGTTAATGAAGGTCTGATATCGAGAGATGGTCATCCACTGACAGAAGCGCCAGTCCAAATTTAACGGAGGGAATCGTCGAAGGAACCCTGTGACAGTAACGCTAGGCAGAGGTATGGATGTACTTTTCGATAACCCCTTACGTCGCCTGTTCAATAACAGTAGCTGTTTCGAGACACAATATAGTACAGTATTTTGCACCTTATCTCTAAATTTACCTTGTTGAATGGAGCGGCGACATTCCTAACGGATGTGTTTGCTGCTCCATATCCTCGAGTGATAATAATCAGGCATTTTGCGGTCCCCAAAGGAATGGCAAGATCATCGTGGTGGTTCTACGGTCCTCAATAGGATTCCGCTGAGTAGGACACCCTTTAAGATACTATGGTCCGGAATGTAGCCAGACTATTTAGTCCACCACTCCAAGCTAGGACGGTACAAGCTCTTCATGTACTTACGGTTTAATATACCCTCAGGACCTTCACGATCAGCACGCAGTGTTTGCCATGAAATTTGATAGAATGACTACGTGAATAAAATGGCTCAACCTGTCGAATCTAGGGGATTGATCAGAGCAGGAGTCACAAGTACAGCATCTGCATTTCTATCTTCGGGTCCTCCAAATCCTCGACCCACCTCACCTCTTCCCTCGAAACTGCCACATTAACCCATTCACTTGTCAGCATCTCACGAAACTTCCTTTTGAGATTAATAACGATGGCCCCATCCGTCGCGCACCTTTCCCATGGTGGCTCACTCCCGAGTTCGTATGGCGGAGCAGGTGGCTTCGGTTTCGTCTTGTGCAACAGGATAGCATACGCGCAGTTGGGATTTTGGAGCTTGACGTTGGAGTGGTGGAGTATACCAAGAGCATATCGCTTGAAAGCAATGGAATCCCAGAGAGAGGACTGTGGAGATACGCCTGTCGTCCCAGCTTCTTTGTCGGATAAAGGGCAAGTGATCCGGATTTCGTCCAGGTTTTCGCGACTGTGGACGACAGATGCAGGAACGACCAATACGTTGAGTGGTAGGCCGACGTTCGTGAGGCTGATGGGACCCCTTTTGGATATCTTCGTGGCAGGTTGACAATTGGAATCCCAAGCTAGATAACATTTAGGGGAGGAGGGTATCATCCTCGAAGGATGGATGGTATCCGGGATGGGCTCGCCCGCCCACAAGAACCAATCCAAAGAGTAGTCCACCTCGAGTACTTCCTTAAACAGACGGAAAAGCGCGCGTTCAGAACCTTCGCCGTAAGCAACAGACATGCTGACGCCGAGGATTCCCATCATCGAGTACGACATGTCCTCCGCCCGGGTAGTCATTCTCCGGGCAATCCACTTCATGCGTTCTGGGAATGGGGGATTCCGTAGTCCAGGTTCGAATCGGCGGATAGGGGCAATGTCTATGCCAGTTGCCATCGTGATCGCATCACTGATGAGGCGGAGCTGGATGGAATGAAGGCTAGAGGAATTTTGCTCTTCCTGTTTGTCATTAGGAAGATCTGTGATCGGACTCCAGTGCTTGTGGTAGAACTTAATGTGTAAAGGCGCCAGGAGCTCCTGGAGGGTCCACCCTCGCGTGAACCATTTGTCGAAGGGCAGCTCGACGAGGGTTGACGTATCAGCGAGGTAGATGATGCAGATGAACGAGTTGCGGTACCATGCAAACATCGAGCGAATGGATTCGTCAAGTTCGGTACTGCTGAGCTTGTTAATGCAGACCGTGTCCGCCCAGGCAAACTCCACGCCGTACACCCTTTGAACGAGCTTGCAAAACAACTTCAGCTTTTTGTATCCCTGCCAATCGGTGTTGCGACTCTGGAGAAAGTCCTGATAGCTGGGCTCTCCGTCACCCCACGTGTGAGATAGAATCGCAAACTTTGTGAGGTTGCGAGCGAACTGAGAGATGGCATTCTCGCGAATAACATTGATCGGGACGTGGCTGGAGTGGGTTCCCCACATGCGAAGGCCTGGTGCTTCTCTTTTCTGAATTTCTTCTATGGCGTTATCAAGTCTGTTTTTGATAAGATAGTCTGCAACCGCGTTTCGCTCCATGAACAACATTTCTGGCAGCTTTAGAACGCGAAGAGGGACCCTGCGGAAGACGGTTGTCCGGATCTCTGATCGCAGAGCGTTGAGTATACTCTCGTCGCTGGAGGAGATACTATCATGAAGAACAACCGGAGGGTGAATGTTCGAGAACTGACCTGTGGAGTGCGTACTCCAAGTTGTCTGACTCTGCCATGGATGGGAAGACGCGAGCCGTGTGCTGGATAGAAAGTTTCCTGGACAGAAATGTTCATCAGGTCGAGTCTAGTTCAGTGACGGTATACACACGATGACCATTCTTGCTTGAGGTGTTCGATATCCTGGTCAGTGAAATCCTTCAGCGGCTTGCTCCATCGCTCACTGTAACAACAATCTTCAGTCCAGATGAACTAGATTGTTCTCTATCTAATTTCACTCACCTTTCGGGAAACGGAGACTCAGATCTAGGATCCTGCGATAGTAGTTTTCGAGTCATGTTGACGCCCAGCGGCTGAGACATCCTTTAACTACCCCAGCAGAACAAGATAGAGGTCCACGAACCTCGTCAAACAGTCAGTTCAAAGTTGGCACTAGAGGAATGTGGGATAGACAACATGCCAAGTTGATAGCGAAGTGCCTTCACAGTTCACACACTGCCCCCATGGTCTTAGAATGGCAGTAATCTTGGACTTACGACTGAATTATCCACGGACCCCACTGGAAGGCCGCATCCTCCTCACGAGGTGCCTCGCAATGTAGTGGCCGACCTGATCTCAGCTTGAGTCGAAGTCAGTAAGGGATTGAGAAGACTGACCAGTGTCGATGTATCATGGTTGTCCCCACGACGAGTCCTGGTGGTACTTAATAATAATGTTGAGGCTCACTCAAGTTCATTCAATGAATGAGCAGTGGAGGATGAACGTTTGAACGGCTGTCCTCATCCCGGCTTCAGTGTGACCCATGACCGATATAGCCGAAGGTTTTGTTGGACACCCGACGCGAGAGACGAACTCCGAAAGTTACCCAGGCTGGATCTTGCACCTTGGTTCTTGAACAGATCATGTTTCTTTCTTCTACCGTCAAACGGACATTGAGCTGCCAGCGAAGATCCACGCGACTAGGAGATATCGCATTTCATCTCGGAAGGTCTTATTCCACCAAGCCAAAGTCAAACTTCGTCCGAATAGTTGAAGTGGGTCCGCGAGATGGCCTCCAGAACGAACAACGTCCTATTCCTCCTCCAGTCAAAGCAGAGCTGATCAACCGACTTGCAAGAGCTGGGGTTCGTAATATTGAAGCAGGTAGCTTTGTCAGTCCGAAATGGGTACCCCAGGTCCGTCTCAAGCCCCTGGAGCACTTGCCATGTGTACTGACACCAAATTGAACACATGATAGATGGCAGGAACTGCTGAAGTACTTTCATTGATAGACCCAATTCCAAATGTTGACCTCTCAGTGCTCATTCCCAATGGCAAAGGTCTCGAAGATGTCTTGCGCCTTCTCTCAATTCCTTCTCCCGATTCCTCTGCTCCTCCTCCTCCTCCAGTCACCGAAATCGCAATATTTACGGCAGCTACAGATGCATTTGCGCGTGCCAATACTAACACGACCGTGGAAGCATCTCTCGCGCGACTCGCGCCCGTTGCACGGGCTGCACAGGATGCAGGCCTACGCGTGCGCGGATATGTCTCCGTCGTGGTGACGTGCCCGTACACGGGTCGTGTGGACCCTCGTAGAGTACGAGACGTTTCCCGGGAGCTAATCCAAATGGGTTGCTATGAAGTCAGTCTTGGGGATACGACTGGTACGGGCACTTCCGCGAGTATACGAGCAGTTCTCGAGGAGGTATGCAAGGAGATCGATCCAGCAAGGCTCGCTGGGCACGTATGTCACTTTCCGTATCTGATTTTTCAAGGGCTCACGCTTTCTCTTCGTTTGTGCATGATCCCCTGTCCCTGCATCACGCAGTTCCACGACACGAACGGCACTGCGCTCGCCAACATATTCACCGCTCTCGATATGGGCCTGCGCTCGTTCGATGCCTCCGTAGGTGGGCTCGGTGGGTGCCCCTATTCACCCGGAGCCACTGGTAACGTTGCAACCGAGGACGTCGTATACGCTCTTACCGGCGAATCACTCTACAGTGACGTCGGGGAGCCCTACGATGGTTGGTCCCACCTTACCCTTCCTCATTCTAATACTTACATCGCTATCATTTTCACAACAGCACCCCCACATGCGTCCCTACCCCTTCCCCCACTCGAACCCAAATGGGATGTTGGCCCTATATCTCTCCCTCGTCTCGCTGAGACGGGTGCGTGGATCTCGGAGGTCCTTGGACGGGAAAGCACGAGTCGGGCAGGACGTGCTTATCTGGCGCGGAAACGTCGCGAACAAGAGATGGCAGAAAAGGAAGCACTAGAGGGGGCCAAGCTTTGATGCAGAGGGTTATCTGAGTCGTTTCTTATGTCCACTCCTGACCTACGGGCAGACGGGTCGAATATTGCTACGGGCCTGGATCACAAACGGAGGATGTAGTCGCTTCTAAGTAGCGTGTAGCATTAGCTTTTCTGATAAGCATTCAGTTTTTCACGATGTCACTAGTTTCCTCAAACTACTAGGATCTTATCCTCCTTCAATGGCCACATGAATTTCCCTAGTTTGTCCAGTCCTTTGTTGTTTCTGGGTTGATCCTTTAACCATTTCAATAAGTCCTCCATCCCCATCTTGCACATCGCCGGAGGTCCGTTTTCTTGTTCCATTTGACTATCAAAGCTTGCACTTGGGGAAGTCGTGACGACGGCGAAGAATGTTGGGCGACACTCTTTATGGCCTTCTCGGCGTAGAGATAAGTTCTAGTTGTTCAACAAGCGATGCACGTGAGGATTCGGCACTCTTGACAGATGATATGTATCGGTTGAGCATAGTAGTTACTTGGATCGCGAGCTGGACGAGGCCTGAGACAGCTGCACCTGCGGATATCCCGTCCATAGTTTCAACGGCAGCTTGAGTGAAGAGACAAAAACGTGCCGCATGTACGGTCTGTATGAGGTGCTTAGACGCCTACGCTCGGTGTACTGAACCGGGATCAACCCGGCCGGGTGTCTCGAATCAGGTCCTTGTTCAAGGCATCGACTCAGAGATCTCCCTTGAGACGGAGACAGGGCATTCTTAGCCTCCGAGTCCCTGGGTGGACCCAGACGTCGGACGAAGAAAACATTCCATGGGACACTGGCGGCTACGAGTTGAACGATGCCCGCCTGAGGTTATTTGACAAGTTTTGAGTAGTAATTCAGCGTGCGTCTCCGAGTTTCCGCTTCAACGTCTAAACGTTCACAATCCTCTACTTCTCAGGAGACGGTCAGAAAAAGTCACACCACCGCAGCGTGTTTCTCATAGAAGATTGATCGATGATTCCTCGACCTTGCTCCAGCAACTCCACAGCCATAGTGACCATCATGGTCGTAGTATACATTTTCTTCCCCTCGTGAGCTCAACCCGGAATATGTGTCACTGTCAAGTTGCTGATATCGCCGATGGTGGTTATGCTACGTTGTTAGTCTGCTCGATACTGAAGAGATAGCCGTCTGACATCGAAGGCGCCAAAGTCACGCCTACATCGATCGAAGAAGATGCATTCGTGAACGAGATATTCCCAAAGTTCGATCGAGTAGTCTTCGATGATCTACTCTATCCCTGGTAAAGTCCAGCGTGATATTGGTGCTAAGGTTTTAAATCCGTACGACGTTCATGTCCACGGATGTCAAATTGATACCATTTGTGATGACAGCACCAGCGTTGATGATAACCTCTGTCAGACTGAGGTTCCCTTCGTAAATAGGCCTTCTCTGGAACCAAGTTGTCAAAAGTGGGTAGACGATGCGGAAGTTGCTTTACCATTGTAGGAGACCTGGCCATTACTGATGTGGATTATGAGCCTGAGTGTATTGACAAGGGGCTAATCCCCTGTACCAACCCAGATTGCAGCAGAACCCTCACTGCCTTGGAGTTTTGGTACAGTGAAGATACCGACAACTTTGGTGAATCGGAAATGATCGGAAGTGGTGTCGTTAGCGCGAGATGTTGCTAGTAGTCGGATTATGTATTAACAAAAGTCTTCAATGGTGTGACGTACGCAGCCAGCTACATCACTACAAGCAAAGCCAGCCCAGTTGCCGGTGTTGGGCCTGTCTTGACCACCAGCAGTATCCCTCAAGACATGGGTTAGTGACTGTGACTAATGTCTATCACGACAGCTAGTAATGTGAGTGGCGGAGAGAGAGGAAAGGGAAGCTAAAGTGATCACGCACAGAAGAGCATGCAAACGGTTCGGACTCGGAATCGGAATTTGTCGTTCATCGGTGAGTCAACCTAGCAGAACAACTGAACTACCAAACCATCCTTGAGCTTGATCAACAATCTGGAACGAAATCGTTTTCAGCGCACGCCTTTGCAGTCTCCGATCTTCAGTACGACACCGTCCAAAGCCGGGTCGACCACGAAAGATGTATTATATAAGCGAAATTATCCGAAGAAGCTTGGTTGAGGCGCCCTCTGGAACTGGCATGCCCACGAATCTCTCACAATTTTAAGAAAAGTTGGATCTACCCCCCCACATACCACTAGTTTTACCTCTCGTTCATATCCTGCAGTTTTTGCTCACTCTACCCTTTGTCGAGTTGTCAACTATGGGTTCTGAACTGCCTTCCGAACAGGCTATGTTCGCGGAGCATCTCTTTCAGGAGGGTTACCCTTTGTGGAGTCCTGATCCATTAAGGCTACCAGAAGACCGTGAGCGCGAGGGCATCAGGATTGGAGACTTGGGAATTGTTGACCAGGACGGTTACTTTTACCTTCTCTTCAACGTTCGCGAAAATCCCCAAATTGCTCCGCCCAACTCTACCGCGGAAGCGCCACTCCTCGAGGAGTCGGACATCTTGTCTTCCTTCCGAAGACTCCCCATCCGATCTGTCATCGCGTCGCCTCCAACCTCATGGACAGTTGATCCAGCCCACAGGTCCAATGCACGCCAGTCTGTGAATTGTTTGGTGTTTCATACGGTGGCACTCACTATATTACTAGTTTCAGGCAAACTCTATATCATACGGAATTGCCCGTTGATGGGACACATATCATACTTCCGCATGGAGCGGACAAATACGAGGTTGCACACCAAGCCCGGGCCCGGTTCGAAGATCTAGCTAGGCGTCACGGACGTGAATGGTACAAGATTGCCAGGGAGAAGTTTGCGCTCAGATCTGATCCTCTGTACCTCATCACCGGCTTCTATAAAACATGCTCATGGGCTCTAGCGTCATTCAGGATCAATGGAGACAGTCGAGTTGGTGTACAGTGCAACGTGGTGGAGCGGGACGAGCGGCGGATTCTACGGGATCAGTCTCTTTGGAACCCTACTGGTCGATTCAAACATAAGATTGGGCCGGCACCAGAAAACGAAGGATTGAAGAACCAAAATGTTTTCATCAGTGGAATTGTGATTGCGCCAAGACAGCCAGAGCCCAAGCAAAAATCGTATTCCATGGGATCAAGAGCTTTTTCTCCGCTCTCGAAGGTGTTCTCGAGGACAAGGAAGAGGAATAATATGAGCAAAGCTGCAGAAAAAAATGGCCAGGGAGAAGTGTCGATTGACCACGTTCCACGGATTCAACAGGCAAGTTTTTTTCCAATATCTATGCCGTTCAACATTCTCAAGTCTCTGTAGGCTGCCCCTCATCCTGGAGACCTCATCAATAGATATCTGCTGAAAAAGGTGCGTGCCTCCATTCCGGAATGCACAAATGCACCGGGCCAAACATACAGCGCTTGTTACTTAGTATGTTTATACAGGAACCATCTTCGGAGATTGCTGTTACGGACGATGCTAAGTGGATTACTCTAGTCGAGACCGTACGTGCTGGACCTATGATGTATTTGAATATTTACGAGCGTGATGCAGTGCCAGCTATCAACAATACAGGATCTAGAGAGACGTATAGAGCAACTAATGACGGAACATTATTCTGTGGCTGTCGAGAATGGTAGGGATAGAATTTTTTAGATTAACGTGCAACTTAGGTACCCCAGGCACCGTCTACCTAAAGGACAAAGAATCGATCAGACAAGGGTCTCTGGCACACTTCGGTCTCGATCGTTTTAGCTTACCTGCGGATGGACTTCAATCAGTCATGCAGATTGAAGAAATCCCATCTATGGGTGGTGACCTTACAGATATCTATCTTGGGACCCTCCGCACGTCAGATAAAACAATCAAGGTGAAGCAGCCAGTTTCCGTAAAAAAAAAAATACTGCTAAGACCTCATTAGGTTGCTGTCAAAGTTTTTCGGCGCCACTTGGCGCGCGCTGACACCTTCAGTGAAATAGAAAACGTGTGTCTCCCTCCACTCTCGGTTGTGGCTTGTTGAAACTTTCTCTTCAGCAAGCGCGACGTTCGATCAATATCTGGTCAACGCTTGATCACATCAATGTGTTACCATTAATCGGGACTATAACGCACAATAACAGTCCCTTCCCCGCGATAGTGACGCCCTGGATCGAGCATGGCGACCTGTCCTCCTATCTAAGTCACTTGAATCGCAGGTTGACTGACGCTGAAATGACTGTCTTGGTGCGTACTTGATGAGCTCCATCGTTGTTTCAATGTGGTTGAAACAGTCTCTGTAATTAGATCCATGACGTTGCCTGCGGCCTTCAATACTGTAGGTGTCACGACCTATTTGCACCGATTTGACGTCTGAAATCCTGTTGACAGTGCACTCAAGAGACATCGTGCATAGTGCATTAACTACCGTATGTCCCAATGGCAACGATGTCAATGTCCTCCTAACATATCATATACCCAGACTAACATTCTTGTTGATACCCAAGGAAGAGCCTTCCTTGACTTCTTTAGTCTATCCGCAATCGCCCGTCATGCAGACCCTTTGGGGTTACACACTAACACGAGCGCAAGATGGGCAATGCATTGGGTAGCACCAGAATTGTCACAAATAGCGCAGGAAGGAGTAGAAAATCCTCCAGCCTTGGTGCCTACGAAGGAAGCGGATGTATATGCCTTTGGCGGCATCATGTTGCAGGTTAGTGTCAAGCGGCTCTCACCTTGTATGGTAGTGACACGACCTCCCCTGCACAGATTTTAGCTCCCGGTTATTTCCAAGGTGCAAAGGCGGTTACGGCCATGCTTTTATGCAATATTCCTGAACGGCCGGATGACCCTTGCCTCACTGACCATAGGTGGAATTTCGCTCGTCGGTGCTTCTCCCTACCTGCTATGCGTCCGTTGGCAGAGGAGATTGTCACGTTCGCCAAACATGAACTCCCGGACGGTTTACTCCAATCAGACGATCGGATCGACTATAAACCCTCTCCTCAAGTCTCGCCACCAATCCAAAGCCGCAGGGATTTGGACCTTGAGGATACCCCAGGAGCGCAGGGGAAGACACTAGGTGAGGCAATGCGTAATTTCAAATATATGGCAGACACAACTGACGATGGTGAAGTCCCACGCGAGGAGTTCCGAGCTAATGAGGACGCCAGGGATGATCTCCTCCAACAAGTACAAGAAAGAGCGGCGAGTACTTCCCCCATCTCCGTTCCATCGTCTTCCGCTCCTGGACTAGGTCAACGTTTGACAACCGAGTCGATTCAAATTGTTGCTAAAGATGCGGCTTCTCGGCATGCCTTTGATATTTTGGGCACCGTACGCACGGAGAGCGAGGAGATGGCACGTGAGGGAGAAGGACGTGGACCTGAACGCGCTCGTATTGATGGAGAACAACGATTATTCGATGAGCTTACGACCAGAATTACCGCTCTCGAGGAGGAACTTGCGACCAGAATCGCCGCTCTTGAGCAGGAACTTGTTCGTGCTAGAGCTGAACTCGACAACAAGCGTCAAATACGCCCCACACAGGAGGACGAGGCACGAGCAGCGACTGCAGATCCGGGTGAAGCACTCCGGAACCAGCCTGCAGAAGTCAAGAACATGGTTCGACAAACCCAGGCAGAACAGAAAACTTTCATGGACGAACGCAGAGCAGAAAAGCAACGATGGGAAGAGGGACGCGATGGGCAGAGTCAAAAAATGATGGGTATGGGACCACTCTTGGTGGAGCAGGCAACACCGAACCAACGTGGGGAGGAAACACAAGCGGACGAAGGTAAACTTGGTAGGTTAGATGATTCCTCTCACAACAAACCTCAACAACTATGGCAGGCATCCAGCATATCATGGAAGCGCTTGAAAGACAGCAGGCAGAACAAAGAGAGCTGCTCAATGCTCTATCAGAGAGTGAGTGTCATGGTCTTCCGTAATCGCATGGATCTCGTTTGCTTTCCCAGATTTCTAGACTGGAGAGCGGACAGCAGCAGGCAACATGAAGAAACTATTAGTGCCGTCCGCGCCACTGCAAATGAGCAAGTCCCTTACAATGTCCAAGGGGTAAGCACATATTTGCGTCTCGGCCACGATTGATGTTTAGCATGACTTTCTGTAGTACCTGGACGAGCTTAGCAAAGCTCTCGCCATCGAGGTACGTATGCTCCTAAGCGAAGTTGGCAAGCTGCGTGAGGAACGCACAAACATTCAACAGTACGTTGTCATGTGGCAAAACCAATGACGTGGCGCTAATTCCCCTGCTTAGTGAGCTTGGAGACCTGATGATAATGAGGTCCAAGTATGGTCCAGAGGGGAGCTTTGGCCCAGCATGGTCGGTCGTTCTGTCCTTTTTCTTCTTGACCGCAACTGACAGCTATCACAGGAAACCACCCATGCCGCCTGGTCCTCCTCCCGCCGCACCACCTCCGCCACCTGAAGAACTACCACCACTCGAGGAGCCTCCGCAAATACACCCTGCTTGGCATACCGTCTCTCAGCGAAGTACCCGTCGTATTCGTAAACGACAGGAACCCCCACCACCCTCACCTGAACCAATACAAGAACCTGGACAAGATTATTCTTGGGCTACATGGCATCGTAAGTTACCCTTGTTTGGGCGACAACTTGTGGCATCACTGACGCATCTCGTCCATAGCCAATCCCGCTTTGGTACCTACGCCCCCGCCCACTGAGCCTGTATTGCTTGTTCCTGACCGTGGCAGCCCTGGTCTGTTCGGGCCTCGCTCGCCACGTAGCTCGTACCACGGCTAAAACTTCGGAGGCAAAAAGTTGATACCAGTGATACCTCGCACTGGCAAGCCAGGACCGATCTGCAATTGATCGAGGAAATATGATAGTCAAGTTCGATGATCGGCAGCATGGCATCACTGGCATCCCAAACTTGCTTGGTTTCCCCGTTCGAATGAACACGCACCACTGGAGCGATAGATTTTTTTCGCCGTACATATTCCATGTTCTGTGGATTCACACAGACTCACCCTCTCTACGTGTGTTCACCTCGTGTCGGATGATTGTGTTATACCTACTAGTCGTAGTCAGTTTGTAAGAGGTCTCCCCTTCCTCTTGAGTCCGAGCCCCATCATTGGGTGACACTAAGATAGGCTTCGCGTAGGCAACATCTGAGCAATGTAACCCTGCTGGTCTCAACAAATTTACTCGTGAACGTGTTGATAAGTAAGCTACAAGTAGGACACACTGTTCGGTCTGCTTTCCAACATTTGCATTACTCCAAGATCGACTTTCAGATCTCGGGGCTTTTATAATACACACGCTAGACAATCCCAGAAATTCTGTGTACACTAACCAAGCGAAGCAATCTAAACACCAAAGCCTCACGAAACATCCATCCCATCTTCCGATGCAGACGCTCCAGGCACCTCCGAAACAGAAACAGAGCCAGACACCGGGGACGAGGAGGTCGGAGGAACACCCTGGACCACACCAGGTGGCGACCCAACCACCTCTTCAATCACGATATCGCCCACAAGCTCTGGTGGAAGCTGGGACAAAAACTCCCTATTGGATGCTCTCACCTCGTCCTGCGAGCGGAGAATTAACATCAGCAAATGAGGTAATGATGAAGGAAAAGATAAAACGTACTTTGATGTCATCTGGCCAAGGCAGCTCGGGAACGGGACCTTCGTGCCCGGGTAAGGCTCGGGAGTAGAATAAGAGGTAAGGCCCTGCATTGAGGTGGAGTCCCATTTCGTCATTGAGTACGGTCTCCTCCGGTACCTGGAGAAAAGAACGTGAATCGTCTTCAGTTAACATAGGAAGATGTTAAGTACCTTTTCTATCAACGAGTCTGCAATCTTCCACCAGCAAGATTTGTCGTGAACATAAGAATATAGATGCTTTCGACCGTATTGACCGTCGTGCACAAACACCACTCGAAGATCATACTAATACACAGGAATTAAGTCATCAGATGGTCGAGAAGAGTGCAACTAACGTACCCGGAACTGTTGCAACTCTGCACAGTCGAGCAGTGTTTCGGCTTCTGTACGCAGCTTGTCAATTTTTTCGTCAGCAGCTATCGATACATCGCGTCAACTCTTGCATATGCAACAGGGGACCAACATACCTTTCTCTTCCGCCTCAATGGTGGCCAAGATGCCTTTCAGCTTCTCCGACGTGGCCTTGATCGAGGCGGCGCGTTCTGCATCATCTTGGGCCTCCGCAACGTTCTCGTAGTAGAAGATGGTAGATCGCAAGTCCTTGAGCGTATCCTTGCCCTATTTTCCATAACCACGCTCAGATGGCCGCGATTTTCCCTCGAAGAAAAACTCACATTGAAATGCGTCAACGTTTTCTTGTGCAACACCAACCTCTGCACCTCATCATACATCTCCTGTCTCTGCTTCCGCTTCGCATGCGCGAGCTCCACGTTCTCTCTCAAGAACTGGTCGAGGTATATCGATTTTGGACATGTGAACAACTTTCTCTCGACTCGTTCCCCGTTCGTGCTGCCGCTGGGAGAGGGACGAGAGAGCTCAAAAGCGACGACCTCGGATGGTTCAAATATAGCGCTCTGTTTACCAGGCTCTGTCTGAGGTTTCGACAGTTGTGCAGAGAGACGCCCGATAAGATCGTTTGCTTCTCCACCGCTGACGTCGATCGGTACAATGGATGTTTCTTGGAGCAGTTCACCTGGCTCACTGATACTGCTCCCATACTGGAAGTGTAGCAATCGTGGTCTAAGCCAAACGTCAGGCACTTTGCAACTATGAAGAGTGAGCAGCTCACTTGGGAGGAGGCTGACCTCGGCGCACGAATTGATCAACGAATGCCTTTTCAAGAGTAGCGGCCAGTTTGGCGAAGAATTCTGAATTGGCCCATCAGTAAACCATACACCGAAAGGCGAGCGAAGCACACCCACTCCTTGAGAACTCTCCAGGTTTCCCCGACGGAGGCCAAGGTTCGATATTGAAGGCCCCAAGACGTTTGTCTACATTGAGGTCGCACAGACGAGCGAGATCCATGTAGGTGAAAATCTCGCTGAGTGACCAGAGGGTATAGTCTATGCCAACTTGTCTTAGTCGTTTTTGGAATGGATCGACGGCAAATACCTGGTCCATCTATTGGTGGTAGTACTTCGTCCTCATCTATCGGAATAAAAGGACGCCAGCTTGCCATACGTTGCCTCACTTGGGGCACGTAGAACAACCCCTGAATAATGCTCGTGGCATATACGGCGGTGTGCATCGAAGGGCGTAGCACGACGGGACTGATGATGTGTGTGCCAAGCCATGTCAGTGGTAGAGCACAAGCCTACCGAAATCATCACGCACCATCCATCCCTTCGTAATTGCTGCTCAACAGGGAATGGCTCCAACGCGTCAGACTCCGTCTGTTCCAAGCTCGCCTCGATCGCCCTCTCCAAGTCACTTTGCTACACGCCCACAATTGCATCATCAGTCTAAACCATGACAAATGATGGAAAACAGAGCAGAGAAGGGCAATGCAAAAGGAGACTCACATCCGATGGTACCATCGCCCAATTCGGATCCGGAGGACGCTCGCTCGGTCCAAACACAGGCCCCTCTGAAGGTGCCTGTCCCTGCATTTGCGACTGTGTCTGACTCGGTGCATACAACATCTGCATCTGAGACTGCGACTGCACAGACTGCATCGACAGCGACTCCTGCATCGCCCTCTGCAACTCCGGATCATCGTCCAACGTCAAATCGATCACGGGTGTATTAGGTCGTCCCTGCGGCCCCGCACGCTGTGACTGAGAAGACGTTGAGAGTTGGATTTGTGATTGGGAGTCGGAGCGGGTGAGAGCGAGGGCACTGGATGAGACATCATCACCACGTTCGCCTTCAAGGAGCGCAGTAGCTGCTCTGTCGATATCTCCATCGTATTTGCGAAGGACACGTCGCGCGACAGCACGATCGAACCCGTCGCCCATCATTGCGATCAACATGTCTACCCCGCCTTCTTCCTTCATTTCATCCGGTAACATGTGCATGTTGGAATCGTCCTGTGTGGTCTTCGGTCGTGTTTCGGTGGGTGTGCGAGGTGGAAGAGGTGGGGTAGTTTTGGTCCCGAGGTTAAGACCGTCACTTGATCGACTGGCACTAGTGCGCCTGTCGAACTCTCCAAAATCGTCGTCTTCTGTATCCGAAAAATGCAATGAATTATCTCCCTCCTCCTTGTTCTTATCGCTATCCTTCAACTGACGACTCCTTGTCCTTCGATGAGGAAGGTGTAAATGTGGAACAGGCGGTAGTGGTTTTGAGGATAGTAGATGGGCCTGATTGGTGGTGTTGCTACTAGTAGCTGGTAGTAGTACGCGGGAGTCACGGTGCCAACTTCGACGCGCCTCAGGTTGCCAGTGCGCTGCGTGCGCCACCGAAGACAAAATCTCGCGAACGTTCTCTCTCACTCGAAATCCAGTGAGAGAGCTCGACGTCGATGAGTGACCGGTCATCGTAGATACACTTTCGAGTCGGCCTCAGCGCTGGATACACATTCCACTGCCTCGAGGCACCCCCCTGACTCCGAGTCACGCATGACCTTGACCATCATACACGAGGCT
>JBBPJZ010000049.1:0-45777 GCA_038089015.1 Chalciporus aff. trinitensis
ACAGCACGTGTCGATCCAAACGTAGTCCAAAGAGTGTTTCTTGGCTTGCTCGCAGCAACCCAAAATCTTGGCAAAGCCGCGTTTGTTCTTCACGCTAGGCAGAGTGGCGAGCTGGAGCATGTCTTGAAATGAGACTTCGAGTTCTTCTGGCCATTCCCATCGGTGGGATAGAGTCGCATAGGGCGGAGGGTTGAGAGGGAAATTTTCGATTAGAAGGGTATTCACATTCAACAAGCGCATCCCTTGAAGTCGGGTAATAGGATGAGACCTTGAATGCCAAAGGTTGGAAAGACGGCAGGATTGCAGTACACACCTATTCAGTTGGCTATCACCGTCGGCTGAAATTGCCCGAGAGGGAGATGGGAAATCAACGTTGAGTAATCAACCCCACTCCCGTCCTTTAACGGGTCATGCGCTGGGGGGCCCTGGTCGTGATATCGAGGTTGATAGTGAGGGTCGGCTTTATAGGTGAGGAGAGACACTTTGGCGCTGAGGCCCCTGTGGGAAGCATGATCACAGACGGCAGGTTTACCAAGATTATAATAGCAACACACAGCAACAAGAAATAGTACGGAGAAGGCAGGCAGGGCAGTGATCCTGCCACCCGGACGATAATCCAATGACCAGATCCCAATGACCAGTTATCCCTTGCGGCAACTGGACGGACGCGAGTCCATTTGGTGACTGCAGTGCTTAGCCGTCTGGAGGCAGTTCATCAGGTCCGTGAAAGAAGCGCCGGTGCTAGTTGCGTGACACTGCCGCACCAAGATGGTAATTGCAACGAAGTCCCAATACGGTGACAACGCTATAAGGCTTAACTACATACAAGGATCGACTGTACAAACGAGTGCACATTGGCATTGAAACGCTAGCGACATGTCACCAAATCGAATGACGCTCACAATTCAAGCCACGACGAGCGACATCTCCATTATGAAGGTAATGGCTCTTGACTGCTGGAGAGTTTGTTGAGATGAATGTATACGTCCGTACCGAACCCGTCCATAGAGATGAGGCGCAGATCACCACCAAAGTATCTCGCATACTGTACACCAGAGAAAAGGGCGGGTACGATCAGCAAAATGCGAATGGATAAAACCATGGGTGAACGTACCAAACGCGAGAGCGGCAAGCCGTACCCGAAACCCGCCATCGGCGCTTGAAAGTCGCTCGCCTGAAAGTCCTGGTCTATGCTCTGACCAGGCATCGTCGTATACATGTAAGTCCAAATGAGCGGAATAGCACTCCTTGGAATACCACCCCCTTCGTCCGAGATCTTGATGGTAATGTCTTCACTCCCTTCGATCACGATGACCTTGATCGGAGGATATCCATTACCACACCCATTTGAAGAATGGTCCCTGGACTGGCGCTCTTCGTAATCAGGACCAAACCTCTCTACAACAGCTCTCAATGAATTCTTGAGTAACTCGAAAACGATATGCGAGAGATGTCCCGGTACGTATGCGAACATCAGATTGGACGGACAGATGAGCTGGACAGGGGGTCCACGGAACATTGCATAGTGTTCTTCACAGACGAACCGGGCATTTTCGATGGCTTCCTGAACGATATCCCGCACGTTCTGTTATGCGGCGGCGTGACTGCGTGAGAACAATAGCAAACAGAGAGTACAAAGAACCGAAACGCACAGCATGTGTACATATAATACCCACATAATCCTTATGTGGTTGATGGGTATTTAAGGCAACATCTTGAAAGGAGTGAGCAATGCGAACTATCACAAGTATAATGGGACTCACGTTGTCCAATCAGAAATCGTATTCCGATTCGAGACAAATAGAACCTATCCAACCATGCCTGCACTTCATCTCCGCCATGCCCATATGCGGTCAACCCCAACCCCATTCCCGGCTTGATTCCTTTCACCCTTTGCCACTCTAGAACCCCTTGTGCGACCGTAGTGACTGTCGGGTCATGTCTGCGTTTAATAGCTTCTAAAGTCTTTGTAAATCGAGCATTAAAATCGTGGATTTCAGGCGGATACACCGTCTGGGACGGTGTTTGAGCGTAGTATCTATACGACCAAATGAGCAGTGGGATCCAGAAGAAAGGTAAAACTGACCTTCGCTCGATAGGAACACGCAGCTTGAGGTTCCCATTTCGAGGTGCAGCTAGCCCACTCGTTTTGTTACATCCGCTATTCCCCTGTGACGATTCACCCCCATGAGCAACACCATCTTCATAAGCCAAACCGCTCGCTGCGCCATGACCATTAAGATAAGACGTGGTGAGGGAAGGGTTTGGAACACTCTGAGGGAGGAAGGCTGGATTTTCATCTTCCTTCTCTGAACGGGCGAACAAAGATTGGCGTGTAGCAGGCGACAAAGAGAGGGGTGGAAAGTTAATTAACTCCTAGTTATCATGATGACGCGTCAACAATAATTCTGTTCCCAGAAAAAGAAAGTTGCGGGAAAGTGGGATATACAAAAAAGTTGTGTCCCAACTCACTTCAAAACTCTGAGCATACCAGTTCTTCACTTTACGTATAGATGGCATGTCACTGAGGTTATGCGGGAGCTGATCAAGCTCTTTGACACGATGAGCCAGGCGCACAGGGAGCTCCTCTAGGCAGCATGTCGATAACGTAATGCTCGCAAGAGTCAAGACAACTCACCGGCTAAAAATTGACTGCCCTTGAGAAGTGTGCCTTGACTAGGATGTTGTCCAAAGAGAACCATTTGTTGGAGAGACACTGTTAGAGGACACTTGGTCAACATCCGAACAAGTTTAAGGAAGCAAGGCCTCGGATAGGGGTTAATGCATCTATCAGAAGATAGCTCAAGTCCGGTCCGTGCCATCGCCGCCGCACTATTCCGAAATGATCCCAAGATGGATGTAACATCACCCCATGGAACCTCCGCGGAATCAGGCTTGCCAGAAACAACATTGAAACGGTGCAATGAGGCTGACCCTCAAACACCGAATGCACGAAGTACCACTGGCAAGAGATAGAAGCTCTGCTGCTGGACACGAAACCTGGCAGGGAGATACAGGGGCAGAGGGATAACGAACAAAGGAGAGTAGAATAAAACAAAATACTGACCTCCTGTCTGAGGAAAAGACGCGAAATGGTGAATCTTGTCCCAAAGAGCGGGCGAGATGCGGAATCCAGCACTCATGATGCAGAGGAATAATTCAAGAACGAGGAAAACTGGGGTTCAAGTCTAGTTATTGAAAGTTAGTATATGATGGCCTTGGAGAAGGTGACATGCGTGATCCCGAATGCCAGAGTTGCAAAGATGGCTTGATACTAGATAGATAGTAGAGTTGTAAGCAGAAAATCTGTGTCTATAGACTCAGCTGTCCATGCAGAGATCAACGCGGTTGTCGAGAGATGATGGTCAAGCTTGAAAGTGACTCGAGGTCAGCTTGGCCATGATTTCGACTGGAACAAGCTCCATTTTACTAGTACCGAACCAGCAGCATTATCACGTGCCAATCTCAATCTTCGCTACCATCTCAGTAGACTGAGACCACTCCGTCCTCCACAAAATTTGTCCAAGACACAGCTCAGGTTTCACTCTCGCTATCGGTGCTACCATTAGCACTGATGATAATTTCAGACCAATAACACAACCGTCTCGGTATATGGGTTCGATCTCAGGTCCGGCGGCAGCGGCGCTGCAGTCACTAGAAGCAGATGAAATCGATTTCTTGCAACGCCTTCCAAAGGCTGAACTACATGCTCATCTGCACGGATCAATTCCACTACCTACCCTACAGCGCCTAGCAGCGAAGTTTAGTCCATCGGTGGACCTTCAGGCCGACGTCGCGGCTATCATCGCGAGACTCCGATCCGATTTCGTGTTGACCGAAATTTCAGACTTCTTCTCGCTCTTCCCAGCAATCTACGCTCTTATAGCCACACCCTCCGCTCTTGCTGAGGCGACTCGGGATGTCTTGAACGCTTTCCTTACGGAACAATCCCCACTACTTGGCTTCAGTTATCAACCTGCCCCAGAATGTAGTTACCTCGAACTTCGCACAACGCCTCGAGCAACGCCCCATATGACCCGAGAGCAGTACCTTCTTACCGTGCTCAAAGAAATCCGCTCATTCCCCGGTCGTGCTGCGCTTTCCATCTCCGTCGATCGGCGAATGTTTGAGACAGACGCCGAGGAATGCGTCAATCTCGCTATCAAGCTACGCAGCCAAGGGGAACCCGTCGTTGGCCTTGACTTGTGCGGGGATCCTCTTAAAGGTAACGTGAACACATTCGAGAAGCATTTTGAGCGAGCACGTCAGGCCGGGTTGGGCTTGACAGTCCATATCGCGGAGGTTGAACACCCTGTAGACTCGATTGAATCGTACCTCCTCCTATCCTGGCGTCCGGATAGATTGGGCCACGCGACGTTTCTCCAAGAACCGCAGAGAGAAATATTCTTGGCCGATGTACCTCCACCTCACATAGAATTCTCGCACATCCTTCCTCTTAATGGCGAATTGCATGATGCTATACATCCGCACCACCGGATTTTTCATGCTCTGTGGAGGAAGCATCTCATGCTTCTTTTCCAAAAGTACCAGGAAACTGATGGTATCAAGTCTATCACGGACATGCCAGATGATGCAGAGGAGCAAGTCAAGCTCGAGGTCTTGCGCGAGATAGAAACCCTGCGAAAAGTGGCAGGAGGGTATAAGCCATGTATTGAGATATGTCTCAGCTCGAATCTGTTGTAAGTAGCGTGAATTGCTGTTTTTCGCTGCGATCATACCATAGCTTTCTTGAACAGATGCAAGACTGTCACCAGTCTCGAAGAGCACCATATAAGACACTACCTTGTAAACAACCACCCAATCGTAATCTGTGTACGTACACAACCTCTCTTTAGCCTCTGTATCGAACCTAAAAGACACCACTTCACAGACGGACGATATTCTTCCATTCAGGACTACCTTACTTGCGGAGTATGCACTCCTTCTAGCCAAGCCTCCTTATGGGCTAGGTCTTACTTGCGATGAAGTTCGGAGGATAGCAGATATGGGGATGAATGCTCGGTTCACTATGCCAGCCTAGATAGCAATGATACCAATAACTTCATACCACTAGGTACGCCAATGCAACATGCACACAGTACAAATTGGATCGTCGACATTACCCAATTCGTGCAGACGATTCTCCGACCCCGCTGGTGCCTTCTCTGAGCTTCTCTCCAACTTGGTCCCAACCTTGTAAGTCCACCATACCTATATGCCGCTAACACAGGACAAAAGAGAACAGGCGAGGACTCAGTCTGCCGGGTGTCAACCAAAGACCATGCCTCGGCACAAGCGAGGTGTCGACATTCGGATTACCAACCTCCTCTCGAAGAAAAGGAAGATAAAAGGACACGAAACCTTGTCGCGCATGCAGACCCCCGTTGGAACAGAGAAGAGCGAGGTAAGTACTCAGTTTCTGGCTTTCAGTCGGTGTCTCCCCCTGCTTCGAGTCTCCCCTATTCGAGGAGCGTCTCTCACAACGCATATATGCAGCTATCCACAGATCCCGACTTGCAGCACATCCTGATCCGTCCCTACGGCCCACGAGAGATCAAAGAGGTTGTAAAAGCGTGGTTTGACGACTCGGATCTGGGCGCATTCTTCGGAATCGACATCCCCGAATCCACCACCATTGACCAGGAGTTCCAGGAAAGCTGCCTGGCACTGCCCGAGCCCTTCAGGGCCGTATATGCGCGACTTGCCTACAGTGTGAGTGTCCAGGTGCCCGTTTGAGGTGAAATTGTATAACTCTACATCTCGGGGTAGCCAATCCGGTCCTCGGAGCCCTCAAGCTCGGAGGCGTCCTACCCCCACAGCGCGGATGACATCATGACGCGCTTACCGAGTCTCTATGGTGCTTCGGAGACCTCCGTGGATGAGTCCAAGTCTGGTGCCTCAAGCAAGCCCCTGACAGCGAATCCCTCCCTACCCAAAGGCAGTCACGAGGAGCTAGTCTATCCCTGCTGCAACTGTACTGAGGGCATCGCATGCACCTTTTGTCGTTGCCAGTGATCCCGCTCTCGTACCTGCACATCTACATGTCCCATCCTTCAGCTTCATTTTACACCAACCGAGTCGCAGTTGTCATCATGTTCCGCACGCATCTGGATTTCTCCTCTTTCTCCCTTCAAAAGAATGCTGTATATAGTAATGAGCCTACTGTCTGTGTTAATGGATGACACACGATGAGGAATTTTGTGGTGGAAGTTCCACCGCCATTAGCAACCCACGAGGTCTGCATGAGCCTACCTCGTATTCTTCGAGAAAACGTTTTGTATCCTATCAGTTTAGATGCCACGGCCACCAGTCACCTCGAGCGTGTGTCCGCTCACATATGATGCCAATGGTGACGCAAGGCTGAGACAGAGTGTTTCAGCATCCCAATAATGTCATAAAGTGAAGGAGAGCAACTCACAAAAGCATGGCAGCAGCAGCTTCGTCTGGAGTACCACCCCTGCGGAGCGGAATATCCGCATGTGCATTGACAGCCTCTACCGAACGAGCCTGAGCAGAAGGAATCCCAAGTGCAACCTTCTTTCCTTCAATCTCAATCGTCGCGCCCTCTTCTTTAGCCGCTGTCAACCTGTCTCTCTATTCAATCTCTTCTCAAACACCGATGCGCGCAAGAAAGCTGACCTCGTGTGAATGAGGCCGTATGCAACCGTGTTCGCACGGACGCCGAATGGACCCCATTCTTTGGTGATAGTTTTGGTCAACCCGACGACTGCAGACTTGGCAGCTGCGTAGTTTGCCTGACCGACGTTACCGTGGAGACCTGAAGTCGAAGAAACGTTGATAATGCAGCGGTTTTCTGGCGTTCCATCCTACATCGACCATGGGAATTTCTTGAGTCCTTTCGAATTCAAATAAGAGTGTCAGTCGAAACGACAGTTACCTTGACGCGGAAGTACGGGGCAGCAGCTCGCACGAGACGGAAAGGTGCGCGTACGTGAATCTTCATGATGACATCGTAAGCATCATCTGGCATGGTATGGAGCATCTTGTCGTATGTGAATCCAGCTGGAGTTGCCATTTAGCATCTCTGAAGGATTAATATCTGGAGGTATAAAACCCTGACGTACCATTGTTAACAATGTGGTTGATCTTCCCAAACGCCCTACGTGAAGACCATGATAAGATATCCCGTACGCACATACATGTCATGTCACACGAACACTCACTTCACAGTCGCATCCACAATCGTCTTCGGAAAGTCATCGGCGCCGACGTCACCCACCACAGCAATAGCCTCTCCACCTGCCGCCTTGATTTCATCGACAACCACAGCGGCCTTCTTCGCATCGATGCTAGGTTTTCAAGTCAGTCCAACACACGCACCACACCACATTTTCCGACATCTCCCGGAACTCACTCGCTAACCACTACTTTTGCGCCCTCCTTGGCAAACAGCAGCGCTGCGCTCCTTCCAATTCCCTATTCATCGGTGGAACATATGAACTCAATTTGAAACGGTACCAGCGCTTGGACGAGCATACCTGACCGGCCCCTGTGATTTGAACCACGAGCGTGTAGGCTTAGGTCCGCATGTTCCCCGATGACTTACTTACCAGTGATGATGGCGACTTCCCCAGCCAAAAGACCACGGCCGTAAGCGTTGGTAATGTGTCCGGAGACCTGTGCAAGACGGCTAGCCATTGGAAGAATGCGACAAGAGTGTTGAGACAGTGGGATGTGTGTTGCAAAGTGAAACTCCCCCACATGACCGCTACCCAGTGCGAGTATGCGGGGCACCGGGTGCCAAATGAAGCCGGACTCCGGACAAGATAACTCGTGATGCACTCAAAACCACTGACAGACGGCCGATTTCAACGTGAATACCGCGAATCACGCAGTAATTGTTCTACTGGCCTAGACCTCAAGGTTTCAGTGACAATCAAAAAAAAACAGTCGAGCGTGTGATCAAGTAACAACTCTAAGCGACGGTCTCTACACAAAAGAGCGTGTTTCAAACATCCTCGGCATACTTGCTCATGACCTGTCTAAGGTGCGCCTCATCCCCAATCCGTGGAGTGAAACAGGCCTCAAACAGTTTCGGGTGGGCGATGACACCATCGACGAATCCCATATCATCTATGGGTGCCTTGGGATTTTGCGTAATGCGGAAAGACCACAGGAGTAGAGCCGTGTTGATGAAAATAGAACGATTGGCGATGTGTTGTCCAGGGCAGATACTTTACAAGAGAAACACGCTTAGTTCGTAGTAACAGATGGAGAATGAAAACGGCCTCACCGTCGTCCGAAACCGAAACTCGGGAACTTGAGCTCATCACGGACTTTGCCGTCGCTGTCCAACCATCTCTGAGGGTCAAATTTATCCGGGTTAGGATAGACGACGGGATCACGAGAGATAGCCCTGTGGAGGATGAGTGTGGAGTAAATTTTTCTTTTGCAATGCAACGCACCAGTGGTTTCCAAAAACTATGGCACCTTCAGGGATACAGAAGTCCTTCTGCTCGGGGGTAAGTCACCAAATTTTGGATGAAAGGCATGTACAATCTCACGTAAGGGATGTCCGTCAGCGCACGGTGAGCGAAGCCTGTGTCGCATCCAGTGAGAAGTGTATCAATGTTAAGTTCTAGAGCTGACATACCAAGCGTTGTAACCGGCCTCCATCGCAGACACTCAAGCATGAAAGCCTGGATTTGGGGGAGAGCATCGTAATCGTCAAAGGTGGGGGCTAATTCAAGCCGAGTCAGTGCAAAAACCACCGATATTATGGGAACACATACCCCGGTCACGTCCAACAACGTTATCCAATTCTTCCTGCACCATGGCCTGGGCTGCAGGGTGACAAGCAGCGGCCATAATAACGTACATGATAGCAACAGCAGTCTAATATCCAGCATGAGGTGTAGTTTCATTCAAATCTCCATTGTAACTTACGGTGTCCGAACCCGCACCAAAGAGGGAGCCGGCAAGGTAAGCCATCTCTTCATCTGAGAGCTTGTGGGTGTTCTGGTTCTCGAGGAGGTATCTCGCAAAGGAAGGACCAGCTCCACCCGTTTGCTATCCATGGCAAAATAAATACACACTCGAGGTTTAAGGGGCAGGAATCTTACCAGTTCCTTTGCCACACGGTTCAGCTGGTCATGGAAGAGCTTGGATTCTTCCTTGCGCCACTCCTCAAGGTAGCTTGCGTAGAACGGAACGTACTTGAGGATCGGGTATCTCTCGACGAGAAGTGCACCAGGGCGCATGAGCATTTGGAAACGCTTCAGCATTTTATGAATCGTTATGATCTCTGGAGCGTTCGTTTCTGTTGGTGTAGACTTGCCGTAGGTGACACGCAAGATAACAGAAGCAGCATATCGATTAGCGTGGGCTTGATGGTGCTTGGGATCATTAAGGATGTCGATGATGACGTCCCGAGCGGCTTGCATCTGGAGAGGGCCATATGACTCTGCAGCCTTTGCTTGGAGATGAGTATGAGCAGCCCTGAATGTGAAGCGTTTGCATTAGTTTTCAAATTCAGCACGTATTGATGCACGTGGATTCACCTGCGAAGCCTACGGAATTGCTCACCCGCAGGAGCGAGAATCATTCGCAGTCCACGTGACAAGATTTCGCCAGCGGCCACTGCACGAGGACGGTCTGCCAGCAGACCACCTTCCTTCTCCATAATATCCACGGATTCCTATCGCCGGTGGACATCTATAAGCACTTAAATTTAGAAGAGAAAGGATCGTGCTAACCTGGTGTCGTCCAATAATAACCATAACTTTAGGGCCAACACGCAACGAGATTACTGGGCCATATTGGTTTATCCATTCAGCAAACTGTTGCGACTGGCTTTGGTATAGATGTCAGCTCCGACAGTGACTGCCAGACAGACTGCTGGCTTACTTTGCTCTAGGGAGAGCGTTTCCGAACAACCAGTGGCCAGGAGGACCAGGAGGCAGCGGAAGGCGCTTCTTGGCTGTCAGCTTTGCCCGAACTGCACTACCCGCGAGGACAATTGCAACAAGAGCCGCGAGGGCCTTCAGCTGAAAAGCAACGTCTGGAATTGCTTCGAACATCCTGCGTGGCGAAACCTGTATAAGACGATGCAGGTAATACACAAGAGAGAAAGAAGAGAGGGAGAAAGAAGCGAGTAGGTTGCTGGTGAGCGCAGCGAGTTATATGGAAGGCAAGAAGGCAGATTGGACGGACCGAACAAAGTTAGGGCTATGCCGGATATGTCAGACCGTGCGGTGGATGGTTGTGACCGGAGGGAAGGCTGACCAGGATGTACCTGGCAAATGGTAGATAAGTAAGCTACTCGGCGTTGGAGTGTGCAACAGTGTCGGAGAGGGCGATGAAGCAACAGCCTTCGAGGGTAGAGCGCCATTAGAGGGCACAATGCGGCGAGTTACGTAGAACGCCAAGGTGAGCGAATATTATGCTTACGCCCATCGATTTGAAGTCCGGTTTACGCTCTCTACTGTATTGCGAAACGAAGAGCGTGTTTCAAATCGGACACCGTTTATGACCGAAGTTCTCGAATGAGTTGAACGGGGACCATCCAAGTTTAACATGATCCAAGAATGTCCAGTTGAGTTCCGCACCATCTCGGAGCTTTACATCTTTGGGCCGCAGAGGTGGCACCGCGGCGCTGATGAAATGGTGTAAACGGCAACCCTTTTGATTAGCCTCAACTGTGTATATACTGCGATACAGTGACCTTGGCGGTTGAGACAACCTCCGCCTCAAGCTATACCTGATTTGTGTAAAATGCTACGAATACTTCCGCTGCCGACGAAGCGGCGGTGCAGCCAGTCTCGTCAACGAACCCTCCCTGACCTTTGTGAGGGTCAGAGTCGCTCCGGGTCCGTGGCGGCAGCCAGCAGGGGAGCAGCTTCACATCGATGCCACTGTGACATGCGTTCGTCTGTCAATCCACAACTATTTCCACACGTCTTCAATTGAGTTCTGTAAGTAGTACACACTGCCACCAAGTTCCAAGCAACTCTTCGCTGGAATGAAGCCTCTCGATACTTACAATAAGGCGTAGAGTTGAAACACAACCGACGGAGGCAATAGGTCATGATATTTATATTTTTTTTTCGACCACGCTTGGGTGGAGATCTTCCACTGCCAGCAGTGGCAACTTGAACAACCGGCAAGATCCATGTTATGCCGATCAGTACGGAGCCATCCGACACAATGGCACACGCTCATAGTACCTGTAGTATGTGCCTGCTCCAGCTGCATTGGGTATCTGCTTCCAACTTCCCCAAGATAGCTACAAGCAACGCAGACGTCCATAAAGAGGGTCAGCACGACCTTGTGCTGTTCAGGGGATAGATGAACTGGTTTTACTACTGACCGCGTGTCACCACCAATTTACAACTGTCCTATCATTTTTTCCTCCACCGCCGATAGATAGACTCCATCAGACGTGGCATGCTGCCAGCTGGTCTCGTTTTCCAAATATTATTGGCGAATATTGGCGTATTTTAGCGACCAATAACGCAGACAGACAATTAGTAAAGAAAGCCGGGATGTTTTACTTCTTTTTTTGAATCTAATCTAAATGGGCTCGGCATCATTAATTTGGACCCTCGATGCGTGAGAACATCAAATACATGCCTCCGCTCCTCCGAGTCCACCTTCTCTCAGTCGAACAATAAATCCTCACCCGCCCATCTTCTATTCTTTTCTTGCGTGCCCCCGACGTCGACCGTCTTACCCTCATTCCCCCATTTCTCTATCTTTCCCTTCGTTTTTCCTAGGTCCCGCGATGCACCTACCTGTGGAGAAACAGGTCGTGACTCAGGTCAAGCATTACCTGAAGGCTCTCTCCGCCAAAATTCATCCAAAGCGGTAAGTAGTATAGCCTCCTTGCTGCATCACTACCGCGGGGAAATCACCACTACCCACATCTTTGTGTACACCCCGCATACTTCCATTCGGAGGTAGCTCGAGAACTTTAGGCACACGGGCTGACGGCACCTTCCAGGCATCGTTCCTCTCCCAGCTTGCCTCTGCCACCAATCCACCATTCCCCTGCGCACGATCTCCCTTACCTTCCGACGGAGATATGGTTGCTGGTCTTACGTGAGGCAACTGCTATGTCTCCAGATCCCTTGGACATATCCCTCGGACTGTCATTCCTGGAGACCCCGTGTGGGGTAGGGGAGTACTACGCCGCTATGCGCATCAAGTGCGACCTAGCCCTGGTCAGCAAAGCGTGGAGCAGATACGTTCAAGAGTATCTGTTCGAGTTCGTGTGGATAAGCAAAGCAAGCCAAGCGAAGGCCCTGGCTTTGACCCTACTCACTCAGTTTATCGACGGAAAACCCTCCAGCGGGCAGTGGATTCGCCGACTACACATGGAGACACCTGCGTTGAAGCGATGCGCAACCGATGATATCCGAACTATTCTCGACTATGCTCCCCACCTCGTTATTTTTTCGGATCATCACGCCGTGCGGTGCACGCGTTACCAGGAGTTCAACGATGTACGATGTTCGCCTGAGCAGATGGTTTCCGCACTCGCCAGCCCAAATAGCAAGCTACGCCGATTATCCCTCACAAACTACACCGACGATCCATTCCCCTATCACATCTCTCCGACACTCAAGCAGACAGCAGCCAATCTAGAGTATCTCGAACTTTCTTCATCGTGTATCCCTGCGGTCTCTGGCCACAAACTCGCGCGATCCCTTGTCGTTTCATTCCCCCTTTTGCAGTCACTCAAGCTGACATTGGACAATACCACTTTCGCAGTCATTGCGAAGTGGCAAATGCCCCGTCTACGAAACGTCTCTGTTGTTTCTTCCGATTTTGGTTATGCCGGTCAAGGCTTCGCGATTTTCTTTGCTGCTCACGGGAAAAACATCCACCAATTGGAACTCGGACATTCCTCCGCGCTTGTAGTCGAACATCACTTGGCTCTTCAACCCCGCCCTATCCAACAAATTCCACTCGCAGAGTGGTGCCCCAACTTGAAAGAGTTTATTTGCTCCGCCGATGCAGAGTGGAATTGGCGGAACCCCGACTGGATTGCCCCCCATGTGCTGCTTCCCGCCCATCCCCATTTGCAGTTCATCGGCATTCGCGACATTGACAAGCGCCTTCTCGACGACGCGTCATCATTCCCGTCTGACATTGAAGACGACGCTCCGTTCTTCCCACTCGTTGAACAGATTTCTTCGCTTCTGTTTAACGACGCGTTCCCTTCCCTGCGATACATCCGTGACCTCAGTCGCGCGTCGCATTCCATGCGTGTTGGTTTTCGTCCACAGTTGAGGATATTGAAGTTCTGGGCGAAGATCCTTGCGCGTTGTGGGGAACGTCAAGTTTGGCTAGAAGATTTCCGTGGCATCAACATCACCTCCCGAGACCTCAAGCGTGCAGGACTGGCCGATATATAAAATGATTGTTGCCACCACCCATGCACATTCTCCATTTCATATTTCCATTCCGACTGCATGGACCCGCGTCTCTGTCTTTTTATGCATTCCTTTTCTCGTCATTTTCCCCAATCCAGTGTATATTGACAAACATCATACCGCTGTATCCCAACTCGACATATGCATCTCCCAGCCCCATTTTCTTCGTTTATCTTCCATCATTATCCACCAGGAGTCACTTCATCACCCATCGTGCAGCCTAGAGCCCATCCTCTCCTTCATTTGCATTTTTTTGATTGGTCGTCTCAGTTGCGATTTTTTCGCGAGACCTATGTTTTCGTGTTGCTATCGAAGACTTTGAATCCTCTCATTTCGTCATTCTTTCATCCATCATTTTTTCTTCCTCCGAGGACACTCCCCTTTTTTGCATATCGCGTCGATATCGAGCGAGATGAAGCTGGACACCCTCCACTACTGATGGGCGCATTTTCGGTGCCCAGTGGGTCATTATTTGTATCTGGGTCTTTAATCTCGTTGCTCTCTGAGCGTCTATAGCCCACACCGTCTGATTGGTTTATACTTAGGTGATAGTAGGTAATTCTACACGTTGTCGCCGTTCGTTCGGAGGTATATACTGTGCAATAGATAGATCCCAAATTCGCTCCGAGACCGAGCTCGATCGATCGGTTTATTCTGTACTTGGAAGTAGCGGAGTACATAGTAAGTTATAATTGAGTAACCTTTTGAGGTTACCCCTTGGAGATACGCCTGAAAGCTTGATAAGCAGTCTGTAGTTCCAAGTCTGTAGTTCCCAGTTGCCAATCCCATCTCGTCTCAATCCAACATAGGATGGTACGTTTGTTCACGCGTCTGCTCAAACGACTGACCATGCTCACTACGAAATACGACTGTCGACTTTAGGACGCTGATATCGAACATCTTGTCCTGTCCGGCAAGCTATTCGGGACAGAGAATGGCACTTCATCACCTGAACGTACACCTTCACCCTCTCTCTCCTTTTCATCTAGCGAACCCTTTGAGGACGACGAAAAGTTCGGGAGAACCAGCAATGGCGTTGATGTGGATGTGCCTCACGAGTCGATAGGGATGGGTCCTGGACGGACAGGCGTGAAAGGGGTGATTCGGGACCAACACGAAGCAAGAGCGATCCAAGCTGCCAAGAGGGAGAGAGAACTCGACGCGTTCAGGAAGCGTATGGAGAGAGGAAACTTGGGTGGGAAGACGTTTCTGGAGGAGGAGAGGGAGAAAGACGCAATGGAGGGCGGGGATGGAGATGATACGGTGGACGGTTTAGGGATGGAACCCCGAAAGGACATTTTTGGCCTTCGGAAGGAGGGGAGGTTTGGGCATTTGAGGGAGGTTGGGAGAGCGGGGTTCGTGGCTGCGGTTGAGAAGGAGGAGCGTGGGGTATGGGTGGTCGTTCATCTTTATGAATCGGTGAGGTGCATGTTTCATGTCGATAAGACTGAGAGGCTGATGTTGGCTTGGGGAAAGTCGCTGGATAGGTGTTATACGCTCGACGATACGCTGTCGAGGCTTGCACGACTATACCCACAGACGAAGTTCCTTCGTACTCGTGCTGCTGCTCTTGGATTTGCTTCAAAAGGATCGTCATCGACACGGCATACAATCCGACGACAACGAAGTATGCCAGGCAGATACGTAGATGAGGAGGAAGACCCCTACGCTGATGACGAAGAAAAGACACCTTACTACGAGGAGGAGGAACAGGAAGAAGACGATGTAGACACCGATATGCTGCCAACAATACTGGTATACCGTGATGGAGAACTAGTGCATAACTGGGTACGGGTTGACTGGGAAGCTGGACGGGCTGGTATCGAGGAGCTACTGCTCAGGTAAACTATGTGCCTCATCTTTTCCTATTTCATGACTGAATTGCGATTCCTTAGACGACACATTGTCGCTGCTGTATCTACCACTGGGAACGGGAACTGCGGTCTTCCTTCCGATGGAGAAGACGACTTGCTCTGGAGTGACGAAGAGGATACCGCCTCGTAGTACATGCATGACCAGATCCAAGTTGTGGCGTGGCGGTTACTTACGGGCCGTGCACAGACTCCCACTGTATTCCCTTGACCCCTGCCAGGACATAGATGGCTTACGTTCGGTGTTGCCTGGACGTGCCTGGATATTGACGCTCTGCTGATCAGCCTGATCTGGTTCACAAGTACTGTACACGAGCATATGTTGGTGGATCCGTCCATCATCGACTCATCTTCCGCGCTGGTTCTATGACCGAGTGTGCGCAGCGAATTGTTGTACGTGAATTGGGGGGTGCCAGGAAGAGAAGGATGACGGTGAGGATTCCCAGCCACTGGCAGCCAGACAGCTCAAACGGGCCGACCATCGGTTGTGGGTCCAAGTTTATCAGATTACAGAAGCGAACAACCGTTTTCGAATTACCTGGGCCCTTTTCCTTTTCTTCCTTCTATACTTATGTATGCAGGCTATCGGCCCGTCCCTACAAGTCCCCCAGGTATAAATCTTATTCTATTCCTATCAGAGGTTCTGTTGTCCTTCCCACTGACGATGATTCCTACAGATGACGGCGATAAACACCCAACTCAGCGTGGTTCCCGCGATGGGTCCGCGAGTACTGATGCGGACCAAGATGTTGTGGCAGCAGGCTTGGAGCAGGACTCGCACCGCGGTGTGAAAAGGGTCGAGGCTGCTCTTCACGCCTATGGTCGGTACTCCCGTTGGTATCTCTTCATCGGGTACGTCGTTCCTCCTACCGGTCTCTCCCGAGTTTCAACGTAACGTCCGGGTCTGGCATTCCTCTACGATCTCTAGGCTTGGTCTTGCATCTTATATTTACTCGTTGGATGGGTCGACCACCTATGCATACTTGGCGTTCGCGACTTCGAGCTTCGGAGAGCACAGTCTTCTGAGTTCCATCGCTGTCGCCCAGTCACTCATTGGTGAGCTTTGCATCATATGATTAGGCTTTCATCGATGAATGATTCTATGCGAATGTAGTGGCCGTTGGCAAGCCCGTGATTGCCAAAGTGGCCGATGTCTCTTCGCGAGGCATAGCATACGTCGGTGTCCGTGAGTACGTGTGAACTTGATCCTGTGGGTTCTCAAGGTGTTGTACAGTCTTGTTTTATGTGGTTGGTAAGTCCTTTCAGCTGCTGTGGTTTTGAGGACGTTGTTCGAAACTATTTGCAGGATACACTGTGATAGCTTCTGCACAAAACGTTGGCACGATAGCCGGTGGAATCATCATCTATGCAATGTAGGTTGGTTCTGTTACCAAGTATTCCGATCGTTGACTTTTCTTCGCTCCAGAGGTTATACGTATGTGCTCGTTAGTTCCCGTTTGATCTTCGCCTCACTGGAGATAGTGGGTTGCAAATCCTCACTCAAATTATCATTGCCGACATTACGACACTCACATGGCGGGGACTTGTAGTAGGATTGGTGTCTGCGCCTTTCCTAGTAAACGCGTTCATTGGAGCAAATATTTCGGCCGCTGTCATCGAGCATGCAGGTTGGAGATGGGGTTGTAAGCTGACCAGCATCTAACATAGCATGCGTGTGCTCACTCTTCGCAGATGGAATGTTCGCAATCCTAGTTCCTGTGGCGCTAGCTCCGCTGATCGTCACCCTACTGTGGGCTGAGCACAAAACAAGGAAGCTTGCGCTTACAGAAACAGGTGACGAGCTCCCAGACCTTGCCCACGAGGAGCCAGTAATACAGGACCTAGCTGGAGAGGATGTATCCTCCACTTTCGGCTCTCTTTTGCAGAGTCTTTGGCGGACGGCTGCACGGCTCGATCTTGTTGGCCTCATACTTCTCGGGGCTGCAGTATCGCTCATTCTTCTTCCGCTTACCATAAGCCAGACAGTGAATGGACAGTGGAAAAACGGTAATCTCACGTTTACTCCATCAAAATTGCTACTAAATCCGCACAGCTTCAATAATCGCAATGCTCGTTGTTGGAGTCGTGTGTCTCTTCCTGTTTGCCTACTGGGATTTCCGTGTTGCCACACGCCCAGTAGTTGCTCCGCGGTTTTTGAAGAATAGAAGTGTGGTATTGGCATCGTTGATTGGGTTCTTTGATTTCGTGAGTTGTCCCACGAAGATCACACTCCTCTAACCTCGCCGTCCGGCTAGATTTCCTTCTACCTCACCTACACCTATCTGTATTCTTTCGTGTTGGTAGTCAAACCATGGCGAGCGTTTTCCTTTGCTTCCACCTCCGTTCAAACTGAACCAAATCTTAGGTCGCTCATCAACGCAACGTATTTCATGCAAACGCAGAGTGTAGCCCTCACCCTGTTTGCGATCATAGGTGGGGTTATCATGCGCTTTACGCATCGTTACAAAGTGCGTCAACTCTATCACATTTGGAATAATTCCCAATTCTCATGGCAATCCAGCATATTTTGATAATCAGCCTCCTCATACGTCTTGCGTGAGTTCTTGTTGTTTCACACTCCGCTATAGGATGTTAATAGTGCACGTCAGTGGGGTCGGAATGATGTACCATTCCAGGGGTGCTAACGGTTCGGATGTAGAAATCGTTTTCTGCCAAATTCTACAGGGCTTGGGTGGTGGACCTGCCGCGGTCGCCGCCCAAGTCGGCGCTCAGGCATCTGTACCCCATGTCGATGTCGCTATCATCACTGCCATTGTTTTACTTCTCACCGAAATTGGGGGTGCTGTCGGCAACGCGTGTGGTGAGCTCCAATGTTTTACAAGGGACCGAATTCCGTGCATCTCATACTTGCCGATAGCTGGTGCAATCTGGTCGAATACCATGCCCGGAAATCTCAAGAAGTATCTACCCTCGCTGACCGACGCGCAACGCGCAGAGTTGTATGGAAGCATAACGTCTATCACGTCCTCCCCATTGGGTGATCCCGTCCGAGAGGGTGTGATTTCAGGTGAGTCATCGACATCTATCTGTTATGTTATGTTAAAGTTAACATCGATCGGATCTCTCTAGCATATACGGACACAATGAGCGTGATGACTATATGCGCCATCGCAACCAGTGTTGTTCCTATTCTTCTTTCATTGGGTATGCCGAACTGGTACCTCGGTGACAAGCAGAACGCAGTGGATTCCACGGACTTGACTGGTCGAGTATCAGATGACGAAGGAGATGGCCCAGGTTACCCCGACGAGGTGTGATCATTAAGCAGAATACCGGTTATACCCCAAGATATGCTCAGGAATACAGAGACGCTTTGCGTTCGTAAGTTGTATGTATATACATACCCGGAATAGACGGCTATACCAGGTTGAAGGAATCTCTGTTCGCATGACAAAGGTTTGTAAACAAACTGACCTTATCCTAAGCACCTTCACATTCTTGCTGACAACATCAGGTAACATCGGCCTACGGGTACGGTTTCTTGGCAAGCAACTTCGGGTTGAAGGCCGTCAGCAAGGTGTGGCAAGGTGAGCATTTGTGTCAGCTTTTCCGTATCATCGCTAGGCGTGCGTAATCATGCTAATGCCCTTAATGATTCAATAGTGATAGCTAGTCATTTTGATGACTGATTGGTGCCTTGCTCACATCACTCGTTGGACTACTGCGAATACATGCTCGATGAGTGAATGAGCTGTGTCTCTTTCATCGGTCAACATTCGTTCTGTCAGGTCAAGCTTTTGACTCGTGCTTATAAACATGGCGTCAGGTCCATGAGACAACGTTAGTCCCGAAAGATGTGCAACCCGGGGGTACTAGGTACCAGTGGACACTCGTCACCAGGCAATTACTAGTTTCAGGCCGGGTGTTTCTTAGCAAGCATCCTTGATTATGGAAGTCATGCAGCAAGGCATGACAAAACACCATAGCTAAGGGTGTATACGCTGATTCAAAAGCCATGGTTGGTCATTTACAATGACCGATCTTTGTGCGAAATTTTAGGGTGCATCCCCCCTCATCCCCCCCACCGCTGGTTGCATTACTTCACAGCCATGTTAGTCCGTGGTCATCACTAATCATACCCTGATCGGCTGACAGCATACTGGCTGGGAAGGGGTCACAATTGAACTCCATCCTTCCTTGGCTTAGTGAGAAATTATTCACTCTGCAAGCTTGAACATGATCATCTACATGATGCGTAATTGATTATCACGCACTTTGACTCCCCAGGACTAAAGTTATTCTCTGGTGGGTCAGCATTCAACCTCTTCATGCCAGTTTCTTGACCACTATATTTGTGCAGACCATACAGAATTCACCAGATTTTCTTCCTTCAAAAGTTGACAGGCGGATAGAGTAAGGTCTTTGCTGGGAAAATGCAGAGTTCTAGAACAGAATCCGTTGTGGATGAGCAGAACGAGTCTAAGAGCAGGGGGGAAATACTGATTTTACCCAGTGTTCGTGCTTTTTTCTGAGCTACTAGAATTGCATGTAGTTCGTGTAAATGCTGGTCCGTCCACTAGTTTTTTTTACATAATCTCAAAGGTATGCCTTTCACCATGTTATCTTCCACAGAGTGAAGCTCAATAGTGGATGATGAGTTGACAATATTCAAAACACGAACACTGGGGTAGCACGAAGTGGTGTCCGAATATAGTAATACCCGAGACATAGGATCTGGTGGTCTCCTTGAAATTTCGGTGTCAGTTCTGACCTCAAGATGACTGCCCGCCCTTTCAAACCATTCGCCATCATTGGTACATCTCCTACCCTCAGCATCCATATTGTGACTGTAACCTCGAGTCCCTTCTACTCAAGGATGGAACGATGCTAATTAGAGCAGGCATTTCTCGCCGTTAACGTCCCAATCCTGGTCATTGCACGGCCGTCGTCGACCAACGCCTTCGTTCTCCCTCATGACGACCCAAATCTCAGAATTGTCCAAGTGAACTTTAACCCCCCCCCCACAGAGAGATCCCCCCTGTGTTTCAGGAGCACAAAGTTGGTGTCTTGGTGTTGACGGACAACGCCATCAGGGCGTTGCTAGATCCACCGCGAAAAATTGCGGATGCAGCCAAGGCAACGAGTGTTAGCTAACCGTACCTGGCGAATTTGCAGTCAAGATTCGATCTGAGGAAGGCCAGAAGGCCATCCAGGGGCGAAAGTTCAATTTTCTGGTGGGTCTTTCTGGGTCCACAGTCCCTCTTTGAGTCCACTTTATGCCAAATTGTGTCCCATCGACAGACTACTTGAAATTGATCTCGCTCCCTTCTCTCAGCATTTATAAGAGGCGAGCGCACGAGATCCGTGAGAGTTGGACTACCTGCAAAGTGACGTTTTTACGAGTCAATTCTGTGGCTCACCTGCGCCATGGAGGCTGGGAACTTGGAAGATCTCCATAGTCAGGGATGGAAAAGTCATACTGTCCCTCGGCTCGAACAAAGATGTCGCAGGCAAACTCATCATCTTTCCCTTGCGCTACAGCCTAAATTTGGGCCATTTGAGGCCATTTGCTAGTCAGGTTATGTTCAAGTTGCGCATTTTCTAACAACCCAGTCGCCCCACAGTATCGAGGTACAAGGCTTGACCATGGCCCAGATCGGTGCCTTATACAAGAGCATTGTACCAGTCGTTCACGTTGATAAGCTACGTGCACTTATACGCTACTAGTAGGAGGTATCAATGCGGGGATAAATGACGAGATTGCACCTGCGGTGGTCATTTCTTTTTGTGTTTGTTTCGCATCCACAGCTCAGGTGAGCCAGCTTACAAGGTTACATCGGCAGTATATTTTTGACATTTGGTGACCTTGTCCTGCACAAGGATTCTAGTTTGTTCGGCCCGTTCACCGCTTTTCCTTACTGCTCGTCACGTTGCAATCTCAACTCACTAGTGCGAACATAAGTAGAGCGGCTGCTCCTTGGGTTTGCAGCCCATATTCAGTGCCACCCAACAGCACTGCAGGGCATGATTGCTGTACCCCCCAACGCACTCTTTTCCGCTCTTTCGTTCATCGGTTTCATCCTAGCAGCTATCCCACTACCATGGCATCTCCAATGTACGTCGTTACTGAGCAACAGGATGGCCTGCGATGTTCTAATCCGTCATGATACAGCGTGGAATACAGGTACCTGCTTGTATATGCTCTGGACCAGTATCGGGTGCCTCATCTTATTTGTCAACTCCATCGTTTGGAACAATAATGTGATCAACTTGGCACCCGTATGGTGTGACATAAGTAAGCGGGATGTAATTCGTCTTTAACATGGTTCCGACGAAGCATTGAACAGGTTCTCACTATCTCATCGGAGCTAGCGTTGGGATTCCTGCTTCGTCGCTCTGCATCACCCGCCGTCTGTACTACATGATTAGCGCACGACCAATTACGACTCAGAAGAACAAGGTGATCTCGATGACTGTTAAATGTGGAGTTCATTTGCTGATCATAGGGGCAGCGGAGAAACGAGATTATGATTGATCTGTCAATTGGACTTGGACTTCCATTCGTCGTAATGGCCCTAGGTGAGCCTGTCTGGATACGACGTGGATAGCATATCTTACAAGCCGAGCAGCGTACGTCGTGGAGGGCCAGCGTTTCATCCTACTCGAAGAGATCGGATGTTATCCATTCATAGTCGATACGATCGAAACTTACTTCCTGATCTATATGTGGCCACTCCTCCTTGGCCTGGTCAGCGGGGTCTTCGCTAGTAAGCACTTACAAGTCTACCGCTATCATTGATAACTGATGGGTTGAAATCAGCGTTGACTTTCCACCGAGCTCTTCAACAGAAAACCCGGTTGGAGAAATTGCTTTACACAAACTGTTCCATTAGCACCGGGCGATACTGGCGCTTGATGGCCTTGTGCGCTACGGAGATCATCTTCACGGTTCCTATGAGCATCTATTCAATCGTCAGCAATACCATTATCAGCCCTCCTATTCCATACAACTGGGCAGAGATCCACTCTGGTTTTTCTGTTATCCCCCAAGCTCCATCAGTCGTCTGGCAGAGTTCTGCTCACATGGCAGCCGCGCTGGAAATAACGAGATGGTCGTTCGTGCTCTGTGCGTTCGTCATTTTCGCTTTCTTTGGTTGGGCAGAGGAGGCAAGAGGCTATTATCGGTATGTGTTTTGGTGCGTCGCTCGGCGATTCGGATATTCGGAGTCGATCGAGTCACCGCCCAGGTGTGTTCGTTCCTTCTGGTCTCCACACATCGTCTCGTTGACACTCGTCATCCTAACCAGTACAAAACCCCAACGACCAGTCACGTTTGAAGGCAACCCAGCGTTACCCCTCTACGTCGACTACAAGGTAAAATTGAAGCACTCGTCCATGCCCATTCAAGGACGCGCACAATACCGCTCCTTTCAGTCCCTCACGACAGTCGATATCGAAAATCTCGAAGACTTCGGGTCGACTGGACAAATGGGAACAAATTGGATCGCTTCGCAGAACAGCGCTGGCATGTCCCGTACTTTTGACTCGCAGGACGATAGGCACACCAGGCGACTGGAGATGCCTACCGTACCTGCACCTGCATTCACGGGAAGTCGAGATCAGCCACGGCCAGACCTGAACCCTATCCAAACGATTTGAACTTTGCATCGCCGTGACAACCTTGCATGGCAATTTGTCAACCACTCTTTATCATCTGCCTTTCGATCTGGGCCTGCACGTTCATCTATTTATTGCATCTTGTCTCTTAGCATATTTTGTCCTCCATTGTAGCCCTAAGTTATAGGTTTTCCTCGTTTACGATGTGTGTATTTCTTATTAGTCTCGAGCTTTATTTATCTAGCATTAGTTCACCCAGAGGGTTGTACGCATAGTAATATAGGGACTGTCCCCCTTGGATTGTCTTGAAGTTACGAGCTCTCTAATAGACCTCAAGCCTCCCGTAGTGCGTTCCTATTTGTTTGGCACTTCAATCATGACCTGGTCTCTGCTTTGGGTCCTCCGAGTCTCGCGTTCTCCCGTTCCTCGATCTTAAGTCTAGCAGATGTGAGGGTTAAATATTGAATGTTGCGGACGAATTCTCTTCACAGATCATATCTACTAAATCCTAGTATCTCTTAATTCAAAGCCGACGAGCTACTAGCTCAAAGACCAAGCACCTCCTGGATCGTCAGCCACTTATGACCTTCCCAGAGTACATTGCCAGCCTTTGCCAACGCTTTATCGTCAGCTCCAGTGACGGAATTGTATCCAACCCCACCACACTTTGTACGGTTAAAGTGATCCTGCCAATACTGCCTTCCAAATACAAATGGAACTTCAGCGGGTAGCTTCTCGACGTGAACGGTGGGTGCGTCTTTGTATAGCGCACCGACCTCTAATAAGGTCGTTCTCTGTGCCTCGATGTAAAGCTCGGCACCCAGGAGACGAGATGATGGCTGGGTAGTGAGAACGTGTACCACGTATCCTAACAAGGTCAGTACCAATGGTGAAGATGGAAACACGGAGAACACACCTGCCACATCTTGACTAGCGACGCAAGAGAGTGAAACATTGCCGTCGCCGACAATATGGAACTTTCCAGTCTCTTGTACGCATGCGAGCCACGGAATAGATTCATGAAGAGTGCCAATCTGGAAATAATTTAGAACCTTGCATGGAAATGGACGGCGAGCGACTCACGTAGAACCGAAGAGTTGCGAGACCAATTGAATGCAAGTAGTCTAACCCGCGTCAGCACCCACATCAGAGCTTATCAATTGAAGTGCCCACTTGAAAACGTAAGTTTCCGCCCAGACAAACCCTCCTCAGCCATAACCTTCGTCCCAAATTCACCAGGCACAACCAGCTTCACACCCGCCGCCTTAGCAACATCTGCGATTTTCTGAACAGCTTCCACGCCTGATCTCATGGGGTTGATCGTCAAAATAAGGGCATCGACATTGTGCTCTCTAAGGGTTTGGGTGACCTCGGAAGGGGATTCTGCTGCGTCCAATCGGACGAGCTTGAGATTCGGGTCGTCCTCTGGTAGGTCTGAGACGATCGTCGATGACGGCCGTCCGATAACTAGGATCGGGATATTTCTCTTCAGGAAAGCCTGGATCAACGTGAGTGCATATCCCTGAGGATGAGCAAAGACCTTACTTTCACAATTGGAATCCCAACACTTGGACCTGTGCCAATGAGCGCGAAGGATGTAAACTTTGCGTCGGTCATCGCGTAGAAATCAGGGTTTTATGGGTAATGAGAGTGACTGATACCTCGTCGCGATTTGACCGTCAGCTTTATAGAAGGACCGATCGCCCCTTAGTCAACACCATGACGCACAGCTGACCTAGAATTTATCGCATCTAAGAAGAATGGACTACGGACGTGGGTTCACAGACTGAGCGCAGCGCTTGGCATAGGACTCGTTTGTCGCGGCGCTATTGAATGCTAGAAGCAGATTGGAGGTTGCTGGAGGTTTGTAACCCATCACCGCGCCACTGATGGGCGCCTGGGTACTCAGTGATCCGTCATCGGACGATATCCATAAGCTTCCTGTGAACAAAGTACAGGAGCTGCTGGAGGGCCACGTAACGGGTTGGCATCAAGTGGCAGCCGATGGCCGTGATGGGAACAATTGGTAAATGGAGAACTGACCGAGTTAGGGATGAAAAACAGTTGATCTGGGTGTGTCCCCGCAACTACTAGTGCATCGTCTTCAGCTTGCTCAAACCTATCTATCCATTGTTCGCCAACAAACATCAGCACCAGTACCGAGGAGAGGTACGACTTCGGCTTCAAACAGACGCAGTGTATAAATGCCGTTTTGACGGGCAGGGTATGCTTTACTATCGGTGGAAGGTCCGAGGGTTCGAAATTGAGCACCTTCGTTCGGGGGGCGGAGATGTTCGGAGACTACATCGTCTTCCAGCTGCAGGAAAGGAAAGACACCGCACCGATGGGCCAACTCGAAATTCCCAAAAAAAACAATCGATCCGACTACTGTAAATATTCGCGTCAATGGACCTCGTTTTTCTGTTCTACAGTCGCCTGCTGATCGATCGTTAGCACACAACCAGTACACCTACCGAAAAACGCCTGCAGTACCTTATGAGTCCGAGCGTACAAATATGCACGCAACCACACTGAGCGCGCGAAAAAGGCGGCTTTCCTCCCTCGCACCTCTCTGGAAGGGCAAGAATCCAGGCGATTCGTGTGTGCTCAACCAGAACCCGAGGGCCTAGGCTGAATCTCCGTCTTGAGTACACGTGTCGCTTTTTGTCTCGGAACGGGGGCTAAAAACAGCGCTATGGCTCGGTAAAGGGGAAACGAGAGAAGGGAATACGGACCATTCGTGTTCTCAGTGACATAAAACTGCCGAAGGATCATAATAGCTTCTTCTCGTAAGTACCCTCCAACAGCTCTATACGCAGGATGCACGGGATGTTCAAGACTATCGAAAGTAACACAGCGATCAGCCCCTCGATCGGCGACAGTGAAACGCGCGCTTACGTTTCATTTACCCCCAACACACTCCCACATCCCCCAAACTTTTCATTCTCGCACCCATAGAATACCTCTTTAATCCCCAACTGACGAAGTGCAGACGCACACATGATACACGGCTCGACAGTCACATACAGCGTCGTATCCGACAGCGGATACGGCTTCATCATCTCGGAAGACGGCGTGAGGGACTCGTCCGACAGGATCAGATCGATGGCTTCGAGTTCAGCGTGTCTTGAGGCCTGTACCCCTGGAGGTCATTCGTGGGCATGATGTTAGGTGGGGCTACGTACGTTTCGGAGTTGGTTCGTCCTGTTACGTGCCTTTGCTATGATTCTACCATCTCGAACGAAGACGCAGCCAACAGGGACTTCGGCTGCAGCAAGGGCTTCTCCTGCCTGTGGACGCGTCAGGCAAAGATCTGTGTCTCTCCGTGAGCAGACTTACCATGACCATTGCCTCTCGCATCCATCTGAGATGAACATCAACGTTGGGACCCACATCCACACTGGACATCAGACCCTTGAACGGACGTACCGCTGGCAAGTAGTAACTCAGCTGATCGCCATTCGGATGTCAAGTGTACTGTTCAAAGCGACGTGTGCAGGAAAATAACTATACCAGTAGCGAGACAGATAGCGAGAGTAGAAAAAATTACACGAAATACAAAAATCACAACTACGACGACCTAGAGCCCCCTCCCAAGAACCACTCACTCGTCATCACTCGGATTGGTCAAATACTCCTCATCGCTCAACACCTGTTTCCGTCCAGCGCTTCTCGCCCGTCCACGCTGTGGACGCTCATCATCGTCCATCGGTGTCAGAGCAGAATCATACGAACCAGATGTCGATGGTGCGGGTTGACTCTCCGCAGGGAATGCACCTGGAAGATCGGAACCGGCAGTGTGTTTGGCGAGCGTCCCATCGAAGACTTTTTCCATTTCTTCGGCGTCGATGTAGACCCATGACCCTTCCTGATTATACGTCCGGGCATTGTCGAACATGAGTTTCCAGTCGTCTCTATATTGCGTGATGGTCTTGTAATAACCGGCGTTGACACGTTTGCGAATGGTGGAAATGGCAATGGGTTGGGTGATGAGTTGATAGTAATCCGGATAGTCCTAGTGAAGCAAGTGATGAGCACCATGTCCGTCTGAAGTGGGAGCATGAACATACCCTCCTATCTGGAAGCTCGCGGAACAGTTCACAACGTTTCCGTCCATCTACATCCTCGCATGCAAGGACTGCTTTCTGGACCTCGTTGAAAGCCTTCTTCATCCTGTCTTTAACCCCAGGTGGAAGATCGTTCGTCTTTGTCTTGCGCCGTTTCTTGACCCAAAACGAATCAACACCCTGACAACTTAAAAGATACCAAGTCCACTCACCGAATCCCTGTCATCCTCCTCCTCCTCATTAACAGACGGCGTCACAGACATCGATTTCATCCCCCGTTTCCGCTTGTTTGACATAGCTGGTGCCTCATACTCCATCATCTTCGCCTTACCCTTCCTACCCTTCCTACCCCGACCATCCGTCTCACTCGCAGGTGTCCCCCGTCCAGGCGTTTCACTCTCTTTCAACAACTTGCTCGCCGCCCTTCGCTCCTTCTTCCCTCTCGTCCGATCTGCCAATTCTTGCAAATCCTCCCCTTCCTCAACTGCCATCGCCCACTGCTCATCACTCAACCCATCGTTGTAATTCACCACGTTCCGCCGCCGTTGACCACGACCCTCCAACGCTTCATCCATCTCCTTGGCTTCAAAGGGTTCGTCCGTCTGATAACATTCAGGGAGTTCTTCGAGGGACATGAGCTGCGGGGGGGGTCGGCCACGGTTACCGGCGGCGCGCCAGTGATCGAGGGCTTCACGTTCACGAGCGAGATCCAAGGCGCGGAACTCTTCGACTTCGTCGTCGTTACGAGCAAGCATTTCGTTCAACTCATCGTCATTCATGTCACCAGCCTCTTCGTTTTCTTCCTCTTGATCAGCTTCGAGGATAGATCGCTGAAGGACGACGTGTAAGAATAAGACAGCGTGAGTGAGTTGTGAGCACTCACCAAAAACTCTTCCTGCTCTTCCACTGTCGACTTGTTGTCGAAACGACCAGCTTGAATGACCTTGTCATCAATGTCAAGCTTGAACCGTGCACGGGCATACATGGCCTCTTCCACACTCTTTTCGGTGATGAAACGCAAGATGCGGACGGCCTTGGTCTGTCCGATACGGTGAGCACGGTCTTGAGCTTGCAAATCAGCATGAGGATTCCTGAAATAGACAAAATGATCAGTCCACTCGAGCAATGCAACGCTTGAACGCAACTTACCAATCAGAGTCGAAACTACGTCCGCGCAAAACACATCGTTAGCATACACATCAAAAGAGAGTAACGAAAGCTACGCACATGATGACGGTATCGGCAGTTTGCAAGTTCAACCCCAGACCACCAGCACGCGTGGACAAGATGAATACCTTGTACTCGGAATCCTTGGCATTGAATAACGCGACATGTCCCGCACGTTCTTCGGTTTTCGTACCACCATCCAACCGAAGATATTTCCATCCCGACATCTTCAAAAAGTCTTCCATGATGTCCATCACTTTGGTCATCTGGAAGAAGATGAGAACCTGTGGAATAGTTTGCCGTCAGCAGGTCATCCATACACTTGAGAGAGAAATCCCTACTCTGTGGCCCGTGGCAAAGAACTTGGGAAGGATTCGCGAGAGCAGTTCGAGTTTACCAGACGAACGAATGAGCTTGTCGTCGATGAGACCGCTAGGGTTGACCTTGTCCTCGACGCTCTCGAACAAGAAGGGATGTTGACAGATCTTTCGAAGCTGCATGAGCTCATTGCTCAAACCCTTAACACCTCCGGATTTCCTGTCATTCCCGACAATGTCAACACAGCCGCTATCGATATGATTCACTGCATACGCACCCCTTCGAGTCCTTTCCGTCCGCGATCATCTTGTACTTCTTCATCTGCCGGTACAACTGTGATTGCAAAGCGCTCATCCGGACCTTGATCACCTTCTCGACCTTATCGGGCAATTCGCTCTCGACATCCTTCTTCAATCGCCGCAAGAGGAAAGGACGAAGAACCTTATGCAAACGACGAATAATGAGGAGTGCCTCTTCTTCGTTCAACTCGATCTTGTCCCCTGTACCAGAGTTGGCAAACGGCGTGTTGAACCATTCGTCAAAGGACTTGACCGAGTTAAAGATCTTGGGTAGGACGAAATTGAGCAGGGACCAAAGTTCGGGAAGGTTGTTTTGAAGGGGGGTACCCGTTAAGATGAGACGGTAACGGGAGTGGTAGTATTGGGTGAGCGTTTGAGCCAGTTTACTCTGCGTGTTCTTCATTCGGTGACCCTCGTCTAATGCCAAGGATTAAAACTACGAATTCGGGATAATACTAGTATGTATGCTCACCAATGATCATGTGAACCCATTTAATCTTGCACAGAATTGGACGATCCTTGATGATGTACTCATAGGTCGTCAGCAAGACTTGGAACTGGCCCAAGCGCAACTCTGCTTGCAGATTTCGACGCTGCGTAGGATTGCCCTTGTACGAGATCATCTTCACCGCTGGAGCCCACTTGGCGAATTCACCGGACCAGTTCGTCATGGTACTCAACGGAACGATAACAAGGTAGGGCCCGCGCTGCTTCTTGATCTCAATCAGGAATGTAACGAGGGAAATGGTTTGAATAGTCTTTCCGAGACCCTGTATGGCAGCTAAGCACGCATATATACAATGAAGAAAATAAAGAAAGACTCACCATCTCATCTGCTAAAATCCCGTTGAGTTTGTTATTGTACAAACTAACCATCCACTGCAACCCTTTGAGTTGGTAATCCTTGAGGGTACCGCCAACGAGCAACGAAGGCTGTTTGGTGATCCTCTCTGATATCCGGTGAGCGACAGCGTAGTAATCGACCCTGGCCTTGTCTTCGGGGGCGTCTGCGGAGACCTGAGCGCCGAACGTGGCCTCGTTAGTCGGACCGTCTTCGGTTTCGAAATCTATCAATCCACCATGCTCCTGCTGTTGCGCAACGACGGCTTGAGCGAGGGAGTCCAGATAGGCGTCGGTCTGGCGGAGAAGATGCGTGATACGAGTATCTTTGGCGGTATCGATGAGTTTCATATACGCCTCTTCATCGTCAGCCTTGAGCGCCTTCAAACGCTCCTTGGAGATACGCTCGATACGTTTCTGTTCCTCCTTCTCAGTGTAAGCATGGAAGCTAACAACAGCTCTTCCGATGCGTGTAACGCGATCTCGAGCCTGCCGACACGTTGCAATGACCTCCCTCCCATGAGAGCAGATAACACCAAGCTGCTCGACGTGTTTGTGCTTTGCACGCCTTTCACGGTCGACGCGTTGTCGACGCTCCGCTTGCTCTGTCATGCGTGCATCGCGAAGGGTAGGCTTGCGCACACGCCGGAAATCAGCACGATTGAGGGGAAGTAACGTGCTTTGGATAAGGCGCTCAGCGATGAGGGCACGCATGGAGCGCTGCTTTTCAAGCACGCGTAAAGCCTTGAGCTCGATCATAGCGCGTAGCTTCCCATGTACGTTTGGAGCAGGATGAGAAGGAGACGGAACGAGAGCGTCCTGGGCGTCGCCTGTCCCATTGATTGGTGCTGGTTGCCCGAGGATGTTGTCGGCGAGACTGTCGAATCCACCGTCACCCATCATTGCATCCATGCCTTCGAGCTCGTGAATACGCTGTGTGATGCGAGCTTCAATGAAGCGATCCCTTTCATTGATGATCTGGTGAACATCGAGACCCGGGGGCGTCAGCGAGGGAATCAAAAGTCTTTGGAGGCGAGTTGCGAATAAAGATGGATCCACGTCAGCGGGGCGAGTAAGATGCGTGAAAGGTAGACGGAAAGCGTTATATGGGTAGACACCCGAATTGGTGTCGTCTTCAAGGAAGGGACCCTTTAGCAAATCGCCAGAGGAGATATTCGGCAAGGGAGCACTTGGTGTTTCTTCGTCCTGGGCTGACGTCTCGGTGTCTGGGCCCTGAGTGGGAGGAGCTGGGGCAGCGGCAGGGGACGTAGGAGGGACGACACCCTTTTGCATCTTTACCGCTGCATCCACGATTTTTGTGCCGACTTCACTTGGAGTGAGCATCTTGTCGAGTTCTGCGGCAACAGTGTTCTGCGGTCTGATTGCCTGCTGCAGGTGGTCTGGCACGGGTGCACCTCGAGAGATTAGTTTGAACGCCATGATCTGAGAGCGAAGGGCATTTATTTGATCGGGGGTGAAGGACACGGGAGTGGGGGGTGCCAGAGGTGCACTGGGCACTGGACCCGATGTGATGGATTGGGTGGGTGCGGGGACATTGTGAGGTGCTGTGGAGGGGGGAACAGCGGATGTGGATGGCTGTGTGCCATTCAGAGCAGGTTCTGAGGGTGGGTGAGGGACATGACCGTTCGAAAATGGCGGTTGTTGTTGTGGATGTGCGCCATCTTTTGGAAGATGAGTCTGGATAATGGGAGAGAAAGAAAGAGACGGACTGAGTTGTATATGTTGATGTTGTCGATGTTGCTGCTGCTGGTTCTGGATGTTGGCAAGATAAGCGAGCAAGTTTCGGAGTTCAGGAGAGGACTCTGGAGTGTGACCGGCTTGCTTGAGCTCGTGAACACGCTATGGAAAGTGAGTGAATGTAGGGTAGAGAGAGGGATAAACATACGATGAATACGAGCTGTAGTCTATCTCTTGGGACCAGATTTTGTCGTTGTTGTAGAACTTGTTGTTGTTGCCCGAACTGAACTTGGGTCGACATCTGCTCCGTCCTCTCACTCACAGTCTCTCTCGTCTGCAGATCCACACAAACCTCGACTCGCAAAACAACACCGCAAACAAAAGGATGGCGTGAGAATTTCACCTAAACAAATCACGTGAGGGATAACTTTATTTATTTAAAACTCATTATTTTCGACCCCACCATCCACCGAGAAGACTGCCCAGTCCTCCTCTAGCTGGCGTAGCAGGCTCTGGTGTCTCCGGTCTGACAACCTCCTCGAGTCTCGACTTGGCAGGCGGTGGTGCTGCAACCTCCTCTTTTGGCTTCGGCGCCGGCGCTTTCCCTGCCCGTTCGAGTAGTCGATCCATGTCCAGCTGTACGTAGTTCAGCCCGATATCAAAGAACAGGGGCTTTTTGTACGCCCTCGGGTCCCCATCGGTCGTGCCGCCGTTGTATGCGAACCATTCGTTTTTCGTTCTGGCAGCTGCTGCCAACACAGTCGATTCGAGTGTGTCCACAGATCCGATCGCAAGCGGGTACGACATATCTGCAGGTGTAGAGATACCAGCCAGGCCAGAAAGAACAGTCCGTGTTTCGCGTAGATGCAGCGTCGCGTGTTGTATCAGCGCCATTGCTTCAGCGTACCGTTTGACAGCAACGTAGCACTGTGCGAGGAAGAAACACCTGCTCAAAGATTCAGCAACGTCCACCCGGTTTATTTTTCTGCGAGACATACCGGCGCGCTCTCGTATAAGTCAGCCTGGCTTCGATAGCAGACGCAAGGTCCGGGCTCTCATCCACGATGCTCAGATTTCGCATCTGCGTCAGACTTTGCACGACCGTCTCCAGCAGCTTGACAACTGCGGGATATAGTCTCGCATCAACCTGCTCCTTTTTTGCTCCCCGCGTACGAGGCGCTTGGGAGTCGAGTAAGGTGCTAATAAGCACAAGATCCCGCTGAATGCGCCGCGACAGCAATTGATAGACAACGTAAGCGTGCACGAACTGAATGTCGCGCGTCCCAGCTGCAGAGGTGGACGATGTGCCAGTATTCTGATAACAAAATGGTCGGTAAAAGAGAGAAGAGTAAAGAACGAACTCGCCTGCTGTGCTTCCATCAACTTTCTCGCAACATCCTCCGCGTCGCTCAATGCAAGAAGTACAGCGTCGTACGCAGCAACGCCCTTTTTCGAACCAAGCCCCCTTTGCACCTTCCCCTTCTTCTTCCCTTTGTCGTCGACCACACCGCTCTCTTCCCCACCGCGAGGAGCAGCAAGTTTCGCCTCCGCATCCTGGACTTTGAGCAACACATCCACCAACTCCGGATTCCTCACCGGCACCGGCTGTCCCTCCCACATCAACGTCTCCAACGTCTTCTTCCCAGCAGCCCCTCCAGTCCCAGCACCCTCCCCTCTAAACGCTTTGACCAACCCCTCACATCCCTCCACAATCTCACCCCGATGCTTCCCCGCAAGCTCCTTCGCGATCCTATCCACATCATACGCCTTCTCCCTCCCAAGCTCATGCGCACAATACCTAATCTCCGGTCCGATCTCGTCCGAGAAAAGAGTCGCCAAAGCCTGATCTTTACTCGTTTCCGCCCTCTCCGCAAGATCGTCCAACAAACTCCTCGCGACGCATAGCTGGATGAGCGCATCCTCGAAATCGTCACGGAACCGAAGGAATCGACCATTGATGACCAGCGTGTAGACAGTGGCGTGGATGAGGGAGGAGGCTTTCAGACGGGAGGTTGCGTAGAGGGATTGACAGTGGGATAGGAGTTGGGTAGACCAATGTACCGCACGTCTGAATCGACCGGTTGCACTGTGACGGAGCGTTCCTGAGTGTCCTTCATTGGCTGGAAGCAGGGACTGGGCAATGAGATCTTGGGAATGCGCCCAAGCCCGCTCGGCTTCGAACAGCAGGAGTTGAAGACTGTAAGATCACAGATATTGACGACATTGTTATCCCAGAAGAGAGAGGAACACTCACTGTCCCTCTTTGATAACTTCTGTCGTCAAAGGAGGCAGTTTCTTGAACTCCTTACCCTTCCCATGGGTCATCTTCAGCGTCAACCTTAGACGATGGGTCCTATTTCCACAGTGCTTCCTGTATCTCGCAAAGTCATTGTACCGGAGACCATAGGCACTACGTTGCTCGTTTGCGAGTTGAAGGGCTATTAAGCGATGTGATCTCGATGTGTTCTGCAACGCATATCTGCCAACCAAATCATACCTTGGAATGATATTTTGTTGTCGGCCATGATAAAGGTTTGTCGTCGTCTGATACGTTGACAGAACGTGCCCTCGAACCGTGGTAGTAACGTCTAGAATGTCAGAGTAAGAGGTAGAACTCGGAAGTCGCCGCCAGCACTAATACTCTGCCGTGTCACTGCAACCGCGATCAGCACATCGCTTAGGACCAAAGTACTTTAGAACACGCGTTCATCGTCAACGTTCCATTCCACTCCTCCCATCCTTCTACTCTAGATAATTCCACTGTCTCGTTAACGAATACACGACATGGCAGACACGCTACCACCAACCCTACAAAACGTCTTGGACCAGAAGTCGCTGAAATGGATATTCTGTGGTACGTCTTTGTCTGGCTTGGCATCTGACTTTCGTGTTCATTCCACTGAACTGCGTACAGGTGGAAAGGGAGGTGTCGGTAAGGCGCCTCACTGGACTCATCGTGTGGGATGACGAACCCCTCGATTGACAGGCAAGACAACCACCTCGTGTTCGCTGGCCATCCAACTCGCTCAATGCCGTGAATCCGTCCTCCTCATCGTAAGTCCCAACTCTCCTTCTGCCCCGCAAATTCAACCACCAAACGCTCTCATTCTGTCCAGTCTACAGATCCCGCACACAACTTATCCGACGCATTCGGCCAAAAGTTCTCCAAAGATGCTACCAAAGTCAACGGATTCGATAACCTCTTTGCGATGGAAATAGATCCCACCAGCGCAATTCAGGAAATGGTCGAGCAATGTACATTCTAGTTCCCCTTCGTTCTTTTATTCCGTGGTGCTGACATCCTTCTTTCTTTGCTTCGCTGACCAGCTGACCAGAACGGCATGATGGGCTCGATGATGCAAGATCTTGCATTTGCAATCCCAGGTGTGGACGAGGCTATGAGTTTCGCCGAAATCATGAAGTAAACTCTTCATTTCCCCTCCTGGCTTCACCCTAACACCATCTTGTAGACACGTCAAATCAATGGAATACTCCGTCATCGTCTTTGATACCGCACCAACGGGTCACACACTCCGTTTCCTCTCCTTCCCCACCGTCCTCGAGAAAGCATTGGGAAAGCTAAGCACGCTCAGCGGACAGGTCGGACCTATGATTAGGCAGATGTCATCCATGATGGGTGGGCAGCAAGATTCCCAAGAGGATATGTTTGCTAAATTGGAGTCTATGCGCGAGGTTATCAACGAGGTCAACACGCAATTCAAGGATCCAGTACGTGTGCCTTTGTTACATTGTCCTATCGTGTCTCGTCTTGATCAGTGCCGGTACGCATGACTGACTTCGACTGCAGGAAAGGACGACGTTTGTCTGTGTATGTATATCCGAGTTTTTGTCCTTGTATGAGACGGAACGTCTCGTGCAAGAACTTACCGCGTACGAAATCGACACGCATAACATCGTCGTTAACCAACTGCTCTTCCCCAAGCAATGTACGTTCCCATCGTCCCCTTCTCTGCGACCCCCTCCCTGACGTTTCCGGTCGGATTGTCTAGCCTCTAACTGCGAACACTGCAAAGTACGCCAAAAGATGCAACAAAAATACCTCGGCGAAGCTCATGAACTCTACGACGAATATTTCCACATCGTCCAACTTCCTTTGCTCACCGAGGAAGTCCGTGGTCCGCAGAAGCTTCAAGAGTTTAGTAAGATGCTGGTAGAGCCTTACGCGCCTGATCTCAATTAGAGGTGTGACGGACGTGTGTGCCGTATGGGGTATCATGAGGACGCGTTGGTTAAGAAAGGGACAGGTACATAGTTCAGTACTGTGCGGGATGTATAATTTTTCTGAGTACCAAGGTGGACTTCTGAATACGTTAATGGGCCTAGGAGAGTTTCTACGTCGGTGCTTTCCGAGTTTATTCTCACGGGGTATTAAGGCAATGTATGACCGATCGCCATGATCGAATCTCACTGCAATGGCACAACGAACATCATTTACGCTCGGATCTCGTCAGTCAGATCTCGCGAAGGTCCAAACGATCTTTGCCATCCAGAAACTATCCAAAGCCTTCCCCTCTTATACGTTCGAAACCAAATTCAATGAAACAGAGGGCGACAAGAATCAGTCCCAGGCTCTCTTTCTTCTTGGCGGAAAGGCACTATGGACGAGAGGACTTGAAGAGTTACTCGCAAACGGGGAAGTGGACATGCTCGTCCATAGTCTCAAGGACGTGCCAACGGATCTACCAGGAGAGTTCAAGATCGGCGCGATATTAGAGAGAGAAGAGTGCGTGGATAGTTTGGTGATGAAAGCAGGATCACCCTACAAGATGCTCGAAGACATGCCAGCAGGAAGCAGGATCGGCACGAGCAGTGTGCGACGAACAGCGCAGATCAAGAACTATCTCAAAACCCATCACAAGGAACTGGAGATGGAATTCAAGGATGTGGTGAGTACCCATCTTGTTTGCGAATATTCATTAGAAGTCCTGAATCGGCACGTCAATATAGCGCGGTAATCTGTATGTTCTAGCGTCAGATCGCAATATATGCGCAATTCACTCATATTCATGGACTGTAGCAACACCCGGTTGAGGAAACTCGATGCGACGGGGGAGGACGATGCTTTCGATGCGCTGATCCTTGCCAAGGCAGGTCTCGTACGGCTTGGCTGGTCTGATCGCGCAACGGAGGATCTGGCTCCTCCAGTTCTCTATCATGCCGTGTCCCAAGGCGCCCTGGCCGTGGAAATCCGCTCCGATGCATCGGAGGAGCTCTCCGAGCTATGCGAAGCCCTCACGCACCAACAGACCCAATGGAGGTGTGTCGCTGAGCGTGCCATGTTGCGCACACTTGAGGGAGGATGTAGCGTTCCTGTGGGAACGAACACAAAGCTCTCAGAAGTGGTCGAAGGGGACCAAAGACTGAGAAGTGGGGAAATGAAACTCAAGAGTGCACTGCTGGAGATTACAGGCTGTGTCACTTCTCTCGACGGCGAGCGACAATTCGTCAAGACCCTTCAAGAACGAATAACAAACACAAGCGAGGCTGAAGAGCTGGGTAGGAGACTCGGACAGATATTGCTAGAGAGCGGGGCACGTGAAATTTTGGAGGAGATCAAGACGGACAGGGCTGCACGAGCAGAGGCGGCAGCGGCAGAAGAAGCGAGAGCACAATCCGCATAACAATTATTAATGCTCGCTCATCCCAGATACACTTGCATAGAGTAGACAACCTGCAGTGTAAGAAATGTATTCTTGTACTTCATTGTGCAAAAGTGTGAATGAGTGCACAAGTCACGCTAAGAAGCACAATCAGTCGATCTGCCTCCCCACGAGCGCCTGCAGATCCCTGGAAACAAGGGGTAGCAGGTGACTCTAAGGCAGGGAGGAAATTTTTTGACATGAAGAAACACAAAGACTGAGTGAGGTTTATAAACGATCGCGTTGTTTATCTTTGTTTGGCCCATTACCAAATGTGATCAGCCATATCGCCCTGACTTAAGCTTGTTCCTGTACTTGTATTGACATGTCTTCAGTCTCGTCTCGGCGTCTGCGCAAGGAGCTCGCTGAGATAAATGTTGAAGGGTGCCCCTGCGGTACTTGCCTTTAACTTGACGTTTATCGCTTGCTCACTTCGTGGCGTTTAGGTATCAAGCTACTCAACGCGGAAGACTTTGAGACTTGGTTATTCTCTATCGAAGTCTTGGGTGAAAGTTTATACCAGGTAAGCCATCCTTGCAATCTGCATCTAGTGGCTCGATAATAGGCCTTTTTGCAGGGGGAGGTGTTTCAATTGCAGTTCCGCTTCGACAAAAACTACCCAATCTCAGCACCGGCAGTCCAGTTCGTCGTGAACCAGGACAATCAGGCGCCCATACACCCGGTAGGTCAATCGGGTTTGAATCATGGAACTAACGTCCCCTAACTTAATCTTAGCATGTATACTCCAATGGACATGTCAGTCTTTGGTTTGAACCCTGCTGTCGATGCTGTTTCTGACAACCCTCAGATCTGCGCATCAATCCTCGGGACAGAGTGGACCCCTGTGCTGAGTGTAGCTGGCATTTGTATTACGCTGCAGAGCATGCTTGCATCCTGCAAGGTAACGTTTTTCATGGTCACTTGTCTGGTTTTAAGCTCATGTACTCTCGCGTAGGTGAAGGAGCGGTATGGCTTGTCCCCCAGTGTCTGCGCCCCATACTGAATCGGGTTGGGTTTTGAAGGCCTATAGATAACGATAGATACGTCCGGACCGCGCCTGAGAACCCAAAGAAGGTATGTCACGATCAGGTCCTAGGAACTTTGCCACCATTTGACATGTGCTGCCTCGGCAGACGCGTTTCCAATACCACGGTAAGTCTATCTTCGGTCATACGACTCGCGAACGAGTCAGCTGATTGCGTTTACTCGTTTCATGGTCGCGTGTGCACTAGATGATACGTACGTTCCCATCGCTTCTGACCATCGATCAGTTGAGCTGACATTATCCTTGTCCTTGCTTGCCTTACAGGGTGTAAATTACGGGCTCATTTTGGCTGCTAAACATTGCATGTATGAACACGAATGCTATATGTATGTATTATTAAACCAGGCAATACATGCGTTGAACAAGAGTTCGACATGTCCGCACGCCAACTGAATTCCAGCTTTCGCACACTTACGGCGCTTGAGCTGCATGAGTAGCCATAAATACGTCGGTGTCGCGCGTACGTTCTCTCAGCAGGTCAGTCGTGGCCTTTATATATGGGGTCACCACTTTCTAGAAAGATGGAATATACGGACGACGTGACCACACCGAAGACACGAATACGAGTGGACCACAAAGTAGATTCAGAGGCGGGTATAGCCGTGTTGTTAGTTACCCGATTCCGAGGGCAGTGCGGGACGACAAGAGGCCGAGGCCGAGTGATGCATCAGTTCCAACCCCTGCTTCCTGTTATTGCCGCGGAGGATGGTAGTACAGAGAAAATACATTCTGCCTTCACAGATGCTGGAATCGCTTCTTCTCATATTTCCTAGACACTCGTTGGCCGAAAGAAAATAGAGGGTAGTTCCCCGACGCCATCCGTCAACTTGTCCTTGTTCCCGATCCGTCACGGACAACGAAAACAACGATCTGCATTCCTTAGATCCACAACGCCACTAGTTCTACCTACTGTTTGAAATCCTTCAGCCACTCGAGCACAAACCCGACCATCTCTCGATGAATTTGTTGTATCTCCGGTGGCTCCGCATTGATATCAGCAAGACCATATTCATCATAATGGTGGACGCCATCTGATACAGCGTTGGATCAGTTTATTTGGACGAGAATCTCCAAAAGGATGCGTACTAGGAATGAGTTTGAAAGGCTGAAGGAGTGTATCCTCCCTGTCGCTCGCATACTCGCTATGGGGGGTACATGGTCTCCAGGGATCGACTGTGGCACGTCAGCACGTCAGCGGGAAGCCAGATGGTATGGAGGGGTGGTCTACCTTCGCCATCGATGATAGCTAGCCTATCCGCAGCAATCGAAAAGTCTCCAAGAGCATTGACAACTGTAATATTAGGCAATGCGGGCACTGCGAAGTGTTTTCCAGCAGGATATGCCTACGGGAATGTCTGTCGGTCCTTATTTGAAGATGCGAGCTGAGAGATCACTTACTTGACGGCAAGTCTTCGTGGCGTAGTCCATGGTCAGGAGCTTGGACACGATCCTTGGATGTTCTGAGTCAGGTGGAGCTGTCTACTCACAGGAAACTTAGTACATTCTCTGGAAAGTGGAAACGGGCGTCATACGGAGAAGTAACCCCACTGGGTACAAACTTGGAATGTCCACAAACGCCATTCTTGGTCCAATGATGTATTGGTGAACTTTGAATCGTCGTACGTTCCAAAACACTAACATCTCCTTCAGTTGACAGCGGGTATGGGGATGAGGCAGCCCTTACCTCTTCTACTGTGGACTCTGCGTCGAGGCAGCGCTTGACTTGATTCTGTTATCGTCCACGTGAGACGAACGACCCTTGCATGAGCTCGCGAGAATCTCCTCTCACCTCCTTGATCCATTTAGCATAATTCAAGACAGAAAAATCGATCTTTTCGTCGTCCCACACATTCAAGAGACGATCCTCATGCCCAATCGGCAGCGACGCAATACGTGAGTCACCAAAAACTGGTTTGCTCAATGCTTCACAAAACTCGTCGAACTTTGTGCTGCCTACGGCAGGGTCCCAGTTCTTAGCCTGCCACGCGCCAAACGGAGCCTGCAATCCATTTAGCGTGTGAAACCCATTAGAAGACTAAACCAACCTCGAGCACAGATGCAAAATCATCATCATACTGGAGCTCTTGTAGGCCAAACAGTCCCTTGACGATATCTTTGAGGTACGGAACTTCGAGGAGAGCATCCACGGTCTGAATGGCGTTCTCGATGTGAGCAGCACATGTAGGATCAGCAGCAGTACGGATGATCTCATAGTATTCCCAGTTAGAAAGGGAAGCATGGGTTACACCTATATGTTCGCTGAGCATGTAAAGTCACCGTTCTAGCGCAGTATTACATACCACTGGACGCAATTGCTCCATAGACGAGCTCAGGGTACAAGACTTTCATGTGTGCTGCCCGAGCACCTGCGTAAGAACCCTTTGGCAACCCATCAGTCTGGCATGTCATGTAATGGAGAGGACTTCGGTGTATACCCCATAGTAAATCCAAGGGGTATTAGGCGCCGTCAAGTCTTCGTCTATCCCCTCAAACTTGACACTAGCCATGAAGTTTGCCGAGTCTGCAGCTGATTGGTCATTGTCTAACCATCTATCGCGAGAATATTGAATCTGATGAACAAATGTCAATATCCTGGCTGAGCTTACCTCAAGTTATCTGTGCTCAGGTCCGACACGGGAATGGATGTTCCTGCCATGCATGATTGGATACTCCAACTACTCAGTAATGAAAAGCATCGAGCGTACCATAGTAGCGATGCTCAAGAACAACACCAACTCCACCTGTTGCATTGGTCAAGAGGTCGACTATCCCGGTATCCAAGAACAGAAGCCTGTCCTCTCCGCTCGTCTCTCCCCCATCGAGAACGATTACAGGTGCACCTGAACCCGGAACATAGTGACGGGTATTGACCCAATAGCGCTGCTGGAATGTCCCTTGTGACGGGTCATTGTGGTCAATTGGCTGAGTGAAGTACTGTGGTGGGAACTCGGGATACGGAGGCTCGCCCAGGATCGTATCGGAGAGTTCGAAAGAGAACTGGGTAGTCTGGTCTTGAAGGACAATAGGCGACGCCATTGCTGCACGAGAATCTGCCAAGGCTCGCTCGCGAGCTTCCAGTTTCCAAAGGTTGACATCCTGAGGGCTAAATGGACGCCTGGAGGGTATCTTCGCGCTTGTGACTGCAGCAAGGACGAGCAAGGACAATGACACGAAGGGCCCTAAGAGTCTCATCGTGGAGAATGTATCAACGATGGACTGAGAGCTTAATTATTCACTTGCTCAAGTACTGGCAGTATGTGGGTTTATTATGGTCACATGATGCACGACGCGAAAACCGTACACGGTCGACGTCACTCACTCACGCGCTCACGACCATCATGATGAGGGTCACTCAAATGTTAGTACAAGGTATCACGGTGATAGCGAGTCTTGGACCGTCGATACCAGCAACTGCGAGTCAGATCCCAGGCTAGTGCAGATGTAACTTAGTATCCATTCCAGTGTCAGACCGTCACTGAAAACTGCCGGCTCCTGCAATCCTCGGCGATCGAGCTGATCACCCTTGGAGTACTGGCCCCGACGGCCACTGCTGACACGGTTCCCACCTCCCAGAGAACTAAACCACAATAGTACCGGTGAGTCCGGTCACTGTGACTTATTATTAGTAACTCACTCGTCCACACAAAAGATGGTGAATGGTAGCTCATTTCAGAATTTCTCACCCTACCTTCGAATATCCCAACCGTCATGCCCTACACCTCTTTCGCAGTCGCAGGTGCAGGACCTACCATCGGTGGTCGCATTGTCCAGGTGAGCTGTGTCGTTTCATCTGTTTGCGGAATGAACCCCTGACGATCGTCATAGGCTTTAATCAACCGCGGGGCCTCAGTGGTAGCTCTCGCACGTCCTGGCAGTAGCTCGACTCAGAGCCCCCTCCTCAAAGGTGCCAAAATCGCGACGGTGCAATACGACGATGTCAACGCCGTCGCCTCGATCTTCCGGGAGCACAACATTCAAGTGGTCATTTCTGCACTTGCATACGGCGCACTTCCAGCGCAGAGACCTATTGCTGAGGCAGCAAAAGAGGCAGGCGTGAAGCTGTTGGTGCCTTCAGAATATGGGATGCCGACTGAGGGCGGAAAAGAAGGTCATCTGGTCCTTAAGTCCCAGTTCGCTGGTGAGTCTGCAGGAACGGGATTTCTCATGCGATGACCGGCTGACAATGCACTTATCAGATTATGTCAAGTCCCTTGGAATACCTGTGATGCGTGTCTACGTCTGTATTTCTCAATCCACGTACTCCCCGGGAAGCAAAACTCACAGATTTATTCCAGAACGGTGTATTCATGGAATTCATTCCTTGGTTAACCGGTGTCGAGCTGGGCAAGTTCCACTTGATGGGAAAACACACCGTCCCTTCTTCTTTCACTTCTTTGGATGACGTTTCGGGCAAGTATCTGTGACATGAGTCATATATTTCAAGAATTAATACCGTTCTCAGGCTTTATCGCCCATGTTCTCACCACACTGCCCGAGTCAGCTCTCCACGACGCAACTTTCCGCATCCAAGGCGAACGTACGTCGCTCGCAGCTATTGGCGGCCTATACGAGGCTCGCAACCCGCCTGTGCCAGTCGTACATGTTACCGAGCTTCCGAAAGGATTCGTCAAGCAGACCTTTCTGCAGGGCAAATTCGAAGAGGGACGACTCAGCTCGGGCTGGAACAACTACACCGACAAGGATGTACCGGAGAACGCGGACAGTGGTAACAAGTTCTGGGAGGGACATAAGTGGATATCAGTGAAGGAGGTACTGAGTTTGTAATTTTATGACCGAGTTCGAGGTATTCTTGTATCGTTAGCTTGAGACGCGCTCAACCGTCGTCTCCCAATCACGCTCAACCGTCATCAATAGATGTATCTACAACAGTTCTGCATTATGCAACATGACGATCCAATTGATGAACCAAGACGGAACGTATTAGTCGTGAGGTTTAGCTTTAGAAGTAAATCTGCCGCAAGATTACGAATTACCAAACGGTTTATTTACATGTCCAACCCCAACCAGTTGCTGCTTCTCTTGTTCACTATCTGACCGCCGGTTTCCATAGAACATTGTTCATGCAGGTACGAAGGGATTTGGAATTCCTGCACTTTACTCGGCAAGCTCGCGAATTGCATCAAGAGACCTGCAGCCATGTGCCATCCAATGTGGCAATGGAATGCCCAGAGACCAGGGTTGTCAGTGACGAAGCGAATCACGGCGTAACCATAGCCAGGAATGGTGAGCGTGTCTCGGCGTGGAGGGTTGACCAGCGTCAGTGGGGAGATTCCAGGCTGGTAGAAACCATCACCAGCGCTGATAAGATAAAAGACGTGGCCGTGAAGGTGGAACCTGTTTCACTGCGTTCAGCGGACCGTTCCGCAGCTAGAAGGCCGCTGCGCGACTTACGGGTGACTGGCGTCATCAAGGTTGCTGATTACCAATTCAATGACGGTGATGTTGTCACTGACGACAACCAGTTGCGTCGAGTTGTCAAACACGGTCTGTATACCCGCGTTGTAGAATTGAAGAAGCGTCGGGTTGGTGGTTTGGGACTCCCAACTCGTGTTGTTCATAAACGCGAGGATCTGATTTCCTCCAGATTGGAAAGTCTGCTGGAACGAGAAGAATACCGAGACGGGCTGCGTGGCATTCGGTGGGTTCATCGGAATCGCAGGCACGATCATCGTGCTGTTCAAGTCCAAGCAAATCTGCGGGAAGCCGTCGGACCAGTCCACAGAGTTGGGGGTAGTAGGTGTTGCACCGTACGTCATCGTCCCAAGGACCACGGTGTTCAAGGCAGGGTTCGCAAGCTTGTAACAAACCTCCTGCATCTCCGCGCGGACATTGTACGAGCCAGCAGTTTGGTTGGTGGTAAGAATTGCGGAGTACCGCTGAGCAACGGAGATAGGGACACGGTGCACATTGGCGGGCAGAAGACTTGTGCCGTCTGCCTCTACAACCGCAAGGACATGCTCGTCGACACTAAACATGAAGTCGGTGAGTGTGGCCATGTTGATGATACGGAGGCGATAGCGCATGTTCGGCTCGAAGTCGAACGTGGAACCAATCATTTTGCCGTTGATAAGGCCACTGTCTGGGGGAGGCTCCGCACCCGGGTTGACACCACCATAGTTGGAGTTGTCGATTCCGTCAGTGCCGAGGTATTGTACGAGCAGCCCTGATGACATCTGGTGGTACCAGTCTGTGGTTGGCAAATCATGTGGTAAGTTTAGTTGTCTCTTATGACAGTTGACTACTGACCTGACAGAATGACCAAGACGTCGCGGTCGTACGACCCATAAATAGGTTCGTTGGGAGAATGGATAACCAATGGCCCGTAAATACCATCCGTGTACTGGGTTGACGCATGCGCGTGCCACCAGTAGGTACCGTATTGGTTTGGATTAATGGTGTAGCGGTAAGCTTGATAAACACTTTGGTTGATTCATGTGTGGAAACGGACTGGGGGTGGACTTACTGAAGTTCTGGCCTGGAGGAATTGGACATTGAGTAATACCGTTCGTACCGTCCATGTAATTCGTTCCGTTCTGAAGCTGCCCGTGCCAATGAATGGTGGTGCCATTCAGCATCTTGTTGAACACGTTCACGACGAGTTCGTCTCCACTGTTGACCTCGATCAATGGACCTGGGAACTGGCCTGTAAAGTGTGTTAGCCAATACTCTATAGGAATATTGTGGCTAGGCAAACTTACCATTGACGACGAGCATGGTTCGCTCGAAACCATCGGGTGACCCGGGCATTTCTTCGACAACCCACTCATAGTACCTGGTCGTGGGTGTGCTCGTAATCTCGAAGTTGGGGTCGAGTATGAAAGACGAATTGGTGGTCATATAGTTTTGGGAACTTGACTTCTTTAGCCCAAGTCCTAATCCGAGCCCGAGTGCGAGCGCTAAAACGACGACACCAGCGAGAACTCCACCAACAATGTAATAAAGCTTCCGGTTGCCTGAGAACGAGGAGGGTATACGGGTCATGTGGTTGACTATCAGATAGTGGGACGACTTACTCCGGGAGTTGGATGGAACAACTAGAGCGGTTTGGTTGAGAGCAGCACCGTCGGACTCTAACTTTATCGCATGGTCATTTGAACTTCCCTCTTGCGAGGGAGGTAACAGCGACATTGAGGAAGACGAAAGGTACCTCGCGTGGTCGACAGACTGTGATGGATGATTGGGCTACATAAAGCGGCAAAGGTGGCCCACGTTCGTCATTGTCGTGTGATGAAGCATAGGTATTAGGTATCCCGTAACGTATTTTTAAGTGACATACATAGTTGAACCATTTTAGAACATTGCACGGAAGCACATGCACGCAGATGGACGCATCTCGACGTCTATGGGGGCCGATGGTTATCTGATAAGGATATCGTATAACCTCAGTTCCTGCCCATGTTTGACAAGGATAGACAGCAGTCTACGGTAGTAGGCTAATTTTGCACTGCCGTAGACTTGCCGCTCGCCACGGCCGACAAATCGGCCGATGATCGCGGTTCCGATCTATGCAGACTAGGTACGAATGTGGGCACTCACCGCTTCGACCAGTGCTTGCGAGCGAATTGTCAATCCCATATGCTGTTCTTGCACCTGCCAATTCGGCAGCTTCAGGACGCGGATGAAATGACAGTTGTCTCCTCATGCATACCTACCCTCCAATGTCCATCAGGGGTTCAGCCTGGCTCAGCACTAAACTAAAAATGACGGTGTGCATCATTGACAGGTGATACTACTATCCCCGATCTAACCGCGCTGAGGCACCAGACCATGCCTCTTCCACATGCATAGACGCACTTTTTCTTTTTTAAATTCTCAT